>JBBPUK010000022.1:56742-176794 GCA_038094635.1 Tylopilus cervinicoccineus | reverse complement strand
GATCTGAAGAGGAGAAGCTTCATGCTGGTCGTCCTTCCAAGCTTACATCTACCAACAAGCGTGCTATTGTCCAGCAAATCATTACTGGCAAGGCACAAAATGCAGTCCAAGCCACTCATTTTATCAATTCTATCATTGACTCTCCTGTCTCCTCACAGACAGTGAGAAATACTCTCAAAGAGGCCTCATTGAAAGCTGTAGTAAAGAAGAAAAAACCTCTTCTTTCAGCTAGCCATAGGAAAAGAAGATTAGCCTTTGCTCTCAAGTATCAGCATTGGACTATAGAGGACTGGAAGAGGGTTATCTGGTCAGATGAAACCAAGATCAATAGGATTGGGTCAGATGGACAGGAATATGTGTGGAAAAAGAAGGGTGAGGGTCTGATTTCCAGAGAGGTCAAAGGTACAGTTAAATTTGGGGGAGGTTCTTTGATGGTATGGGGCTGTATTGGGTGGAATGGAGTGGGAGTTCTAAGTGAGGTTGAGGGAAGGATGGATGCTGAACAGTATGTGGCAATTTTGGAGGCAGGATTGCTACAAAGCATGGAAGAATCTGGAATTCCTGAAGATGACATTATCTTTCAACAAGATAATGATCCCAAGCATACCTCAAAAAGGGCTCAAACATGGTTCCAAGAGCAAGATATCAAGCTTCTAGACTGGCCTGCACAATCCCCAGATCTTAATCCCATTGAACATACCTGGGGTTATCTTAAAAGATGCCTTTCAGGTTATCCAAATGCACCTACTGGTGTTCATCAGTTATGGGACAGAGTGGCAGAGGAGTGGAATAAGATCTCTATGGAACAGTGTCAAAAATGGATAGAAAGTATGCCTAGAAGGATTGAAGCAGTTATCAAGGCAAAAGGAGGTCATACCAAGTACTAGATATCATATTTTGTATAAAGTCAAACAATTGTCCCAATGAGTGGCTGTTTTGAAATAGCTGTCATTCACTCAGATCTTATCCAAATCCTTTGAACTATAGACCAATCTTGTAGCCTAGAATGGGATCTTTATTTCATACGCCAACAGTCTAGGGTTAGGGTTAGTTGTTGTCTGGGAATATTGCCATTAGTGCAAAACATGCAAACATTGGGACAATTGTTTGAGCCACTGTAGCTGTTAAGCACCAAATCAGTCACTTTGTCAAAGTTACTGATCTTGGCAAGCTCCATTGGCTTCTAGGCATCAAAGTAACACGAACCGGGAGGAGCACATGCTCACCCTCTCACAAAAGACCTATATCGACTCCATCATCTGCTGCTTCAACTTCGATGGCATCAAGCCAATCTCCACACCTATGGAACCAAGCGCCAAGCTCACTACCAGCCAGTCCCCCTCCACTGCTGCCGAACATGCTGCAATGAGAAACATCCCATATCAAGAAGCTGTCGGATCGCTTATGTATGCGGCACTGGGAACATGCCCAGACATTTCATATGCTGTATCCCAAGTATCTTGTTTCTCATCAAACTATGGTCAAGTGCACTGGGACACCGTTCGGTGCATTTACAGGTACCTACTAGAGACAAAGGACCTATGGCTGACATATGGAGGGGGAGAAAAGCAGCTCGTCGGGTATATTGACATGGATGGCAGCATCACAGAAGATCGCCATGCCATTTCGGGCTATGCTTTCCTTATAGACAGTGGTGCAGTATCCTGGAGTTCAAAGCAACAAGAAATCGTTTTGCTCTCCACAACAGAGAGCAAGTATGTAGGTGCCACACACACCACAAAGGAGGTGCTTTGGCTGTGCTTGCTCATCACAGATTTATTCACACCTCTGCCAAAGCTGACTACCCTTTTCTCAGACAACCAGTCGGCCATCGCCCTTGCGAAAGATCACCAGTATCACACACGTACCAAGCACATTGACATCCATTTTCATTTCATACAATGGGTCATAGGTGACAGCAAAATCAAGCTTATATTTTGTCCTACCGACAACATGGTCGCTGACATCTTCACCAAGGCCCTACCATCACCAAAAGTAAAGCACTTTGCCATCAAACTTGGACTACGTGCAGCTTAAGGGGGAGTGTCGAAACATGCAAGCATGCGCGCTGCCGATCAAACATGGATCTGCTCTGTGGAACATACTTATCTGAGCTCCATATCACAGACCACATGATACATACCATAGCCTTTCCATTTTTCCTTGTTATGCATCATATCGGCTAGTGCTCTCCATTCTCAATTGCCACTTGTACATGATTTACCCCATGCAACACATTCTTTTGTACTCGACAGTATATAGGTCCAAGATCCTGTAGTCGACACCTCAGTCTGTCTGCCCTGCACACAACTGAGGTGAGCTAAGCCACAAGTACTGTACAGAATGTTCACTTACCTTGTACATAGCATTCTCTGTCTAGGTGAATACACTACAGTCCGTCTGCCCTGCGCACAACTGAGCATTCTCTGTCTAGTCTGATACTATCATCACAGGCTTGTTTGTGTACTAGTAGAAGTACACCACAGTAATACAGATGCAGCCAATCCATTTCAAGTTGCTAGAGTCCGTATGAAATGAAACAACAGTTGGCGTCTCGTAATCATCGGTTTCATTCACAACACGCATGTCACGGGTGTCCTGATGAAAATGTCGGAAGGAACAACCGAGGCGCTGCACACAAGCCTTTGTGAGCTGGCGACAGCAAGGTGCTGCCTCTCTCGAAACACCATATACGTGTCTCTGGCTTCGCGGTTAGATAACGCTTACCTGGACTTGCCATGATATCCCTGCTGGCATTCATTTACGGACTCGCTGCTAGCCACCTAGATGATCTGATTGCATACAAGGCCGTTGCATCACAGCGTATCGCTTGCTGCACTCTAAAAATTTCAGGCACCAACAAGATCCTTTTATACTGCCCAAGGATGCCCCCAAGTCTTCAAGTTGTCTGAACGACATACCATAGTTCCACATGGTCTCAAAGCATGCTCTTCTCAGCAACCTTTTGCTCATCTCTGCACAAGTTCTAGCTGCTCCTTATTCTCAGCTAGAGGCCCACCCTGCTCGCCGTCCCGCACGTCGTCGGTTACAACCCATTAATGGTGTCGAGTCTCCTGATCGTGTGATCCCCTCCCCATACTATCAGGACGATTGGGCCGGGGCTGCTCTGATTGAGGGAAATGTACGTGTCGTCTCAGTCATCCTCGATTATACACATTCTCATATCTTTCATACAGGGAACATTCACCCATGTAACTGGAACCTTCAAGGTCCCCAACCCACCAGGAAAGAATGGCATGGCCTTTATAGGAGTTACATTAGATGGTTTCTCCTCCTCCTATGTTGCAGTTGGGACTGGCATCAGCTTTGCAATCAACAATGGGGATCTCTCGTACAACGGTGAGTCCAGCAGACTAGGTATTGATACAAATGAAATTTCAACCTTCATTCATTGAATAGCTTGGTACCAGTGGACCCCTGCCGACTCTTACAATTTCAATGGGATCACCATCAGAGCCGGTGACATCATCAAAGCCAGCATCACTGCCTTTTCCCCAACGTCTGCTATGGCAGCCGTCGAGAACTTGACTACTCGAAAGACAGTCTCCACAAACCTCACGGCACCCAAGGGTGACTCTCTTTTCGGGCAGGATGTGGAGTGGGTCGTTGGGGAGTATTTCTTCAACAACGGCACTGAGGCTCCCTTTACCGATTTTGGAACTGTTACCTTCACCGATGCCACTGCCACTGGCCCTGGTGGCACCATCTATACACCCGCTGATGGCACGATTTTAGACATTGACCATGCTGGCAATGTTCTTACGTCCGTCACTGCCGAGGGGTCTGATGTTATCATCCGGTATATCTAGATATACGATGTGGTTGCTGGTTGCTGTCTGTAGGGCAAGCCCACTTGGGAATTTCGCAGTTATGTCATTCCGGTTTGAAGTGGTGAATAATGGGCCACTGCCAAGTAGAGATGATGGGTGTCGGGTGACATACCATCAAGTAAATGTCGCTGAATCGTGGGCACAAATCTCCAAGTCTTTCGAGTCAGTGAAGACGAGCGAGGAAGTATGCTCAGCTCTGAGAGGAAGCCGCCCGAGTGACGCTGCTCATTGATGCCCATTTCTAGCCTGCGATCAAATGCATCCACAGATGTGTTTGCAGTGCGAGGAGGTTCACGACGGACATTGCATGACGTGTGAGTAGAACAATGCAGGATCTCACGCTGCTCTCCACCAGAGCGTAATACAGTGGCTGGATCATTGGGGGTCAGTGGGGATGTTTGAAAAAGCAGAAGATCTGAACGGCGTTAGGACTGGTTGGATACTCGGGGAAGGGTTGCAGCAATGTGGATGGATTGGCATATCAATGTCGACTAGCATTCATAGTGCTCTGGAGTGATGTACCGACGGATTTCAGTGGGTCTATTGATGTCTGCTAGTGGCCATTCACGATGCACCAGCTGAGTCAGCCGATATCGGGTGAGGCCAGACGCACGAGCTAGAAAAGCATTCCCTGCATGGTCTCGTCTGCTAAGATCTATGGGTTTAGCTTAATTCCAGATGAACACCGTCTCGCTCCAAGCTGTGATGATGACAACTCGGATGCTGTGCTCACTTGCCGGTGTAGTAGCCTGTAGTGATTGGAGGATTATTGACTTGTTTGAACACATTCTTTAGTCAATGCCCCATTGTTCGGTTGAAATGAATTCCACGCGTGCTGACCTCGGTCGACGCCTACTTCGACTTTTTTTTTTGGAGAATTTGTTGAGATTGCGCCACTATGGCGGCATTGGACCAGACCCGAAATAGCAACTTCGAAGTTACCATGGCCAGTGCCCCGCTACGATGCCCCTGAAATTCGTTCAACACAGTCCGTCCAGCTCTCCTCCCCTCGCCCCAGTCATGTCGCCAGTACGGTCAAGAGCGGGCGTCAGATGCGCCCGATGTGCCCTTGAGGGCGAATGGAGCTCCTTTATGCGTTGTTCTCGGTGCAAAGCCTCCATATACTGCGTACGTTCTCGGCCCTTTTCCGCCCGTGCTCACGATCCGCTCACGCCCTGTTCTCCTTCTCTTACCCTTAGTCTAACGCGTGTCAAGCGTCTGATTGGCCGTACCACAAAACCAAGTGCACGCCAGCACCATCCCAACAGTCTCTCGTGCCTCCCCACAAAGTCTGGGGGGTTACTATCGCCTGCAACGCCGACCGAGCACGAGGTGCGCGCGCGTTCGAAGCCAAAATAATCGACCCTTCGCACGCAATACATACGCAAGGCATTCCCTGCCCGCTCTTCCGCCAAGTCGGCTTTCCCCTCGTACTTTTCCGACATATTTCGGACGACCCAGCTTCGATGGCACGTGACCACGGACTCGACAACCAAATTGCCGCACACCTTCTCACACATCCCAGCACTGGTCATCCAGAGGAAAAGTGAGTCCGTACTCGGTCTCTTCCAACCCGTCCGGTTGACGTTGTATCTAGATGGCAAAGAGCGGGGTGTATTGGCACGGTATCGTCTCGCGCCGTTGTCCTGTCGTGCGACCCACCTTTGAATGTGCATGCCGTCTAGGTGACCGTCATGCGTCAAGACTGGAAATCGCTCTCGTTCGAGGCGCTGGAAACGGCGTTGATGTACGTCGACCACCTCCTTGGCATGTTTCGCGATGAGGTCTCGCCTATGCGCCTCATGAACCCCGCTGGTTTTCAACGTTTTTGTCAAAGGTACAAGGAGCAGAGGATATCGAGTGGCGAAAGGACGTTCCAGGCGATGTCTGTTCCCCTGTGATATACGATGGCCCAAATTGGTGTACGACTGTCCTCATGACACACCTTGATGTGTGTGTGTAAATGTACGTCCCATGTTGTAGTCGCTCACGTCATTTCATGTCACCAAGATGTCAGCAATGGACACGCTTAGGATGTTGACATGGTGGAGTGCGGTGCACGGTCGTGCGATTCCGATGGTTTGCTTGTCCTTGGACATGGGGTGTCAGAAAGGTTATCATTCACCAGGGACGATTTCGAGCGGGACTCCACCGGGTGATGCCATCGACAAGGGGGTGGGGGCGAAATTGAGCAACCATGAGCCCAGGCTACCTAAGGGCGAGCTGAAGGACGTCCTGGGACCGAGAGAACTATCGACGGCTGGTCGCGAGCCCACCTAGAGAAGCATGGGACGGCGTGGAGTTCTGACTGCGGGCGAACAGCGACCAAGACTACACGTAACAGCCCACACACACGACTGCCAGACAGCCAGTTCGGGCCGTTGCCATCTCCCCTGGCGAGGACGTCAATACAAAGCATGTTGCTAGCTTGGCAGCGTTCCACACCCCACGGTCTGCCGACGTGAGGATATGCCCTCCACCCGAGTCATGACCGGCCCCGCCCAATCTCCTCACTAGGGCCAAGTAATCGTCACTGCTGGGTGCCTTGATTGTCGAGATCGCGATGCGAAACACCAACACAGCACGTTGATCACCAGGCAAGAGATAATTAAGTATGGCAACTGGATACAGCGGGAAGAAAAAGAAGCGCGACGTTGGGAAAAGATGGGGGAGAAGCGAGAAAGAATGAAGTATTGCATGGTGACAAAGATTTATTCAGGGTCTAATCCAGTGCACGGATCTATGAGACGACCAGCTCGAGACATTGATGCGTGACCCGCTCCAAGAAAGCACCCCTTTCAGAGTGGAACAGAGCTCCGGTACCGTGTGACTGGCATCACTGGCGAGGAGCGGTACTGTGTCTCTGGATCACGACTTGAAGTCGTGCCATCATACATGATATATCGGATCCTTACTACACTGACGACCCGTTTAGGAATCGCGGACCACTATGTAGCACATGGACGATCAGGGGACAGAATTTTATACGCCGTATTTAGCTCGCTCGACCTTATGTTCCGGTGTGCAGTGTCGCTGCACCACCATATGGACTGCAATGAACTTCGAGGTATCAACGCATCTGTTTTGGTTCGCATCACCGCGCTTTTTGCAAGATTCGCGCCCACGAGATCTTGGAATGGAAGATGGTCCTACCGGTTTCCAAGTTCACCCGCCTATCGACCCGGTGAGACTTGCTTCAGACGGGCTCGGGCATCCCTGGCAGCCGGCTGGCGGTGACATGTCAGTCAACAAGCCGGCGGGCGCGGCATGCAGGCTCCATCATATTCAGATCTCGCCAAGTGGGGACCGGCGGCACAACATGGATACCGCCGCAGTGCTCCCTTGTTCTTTTCTGTGACACGGCCATAGACCTCCCTTGAAAATATTGGCAGGACGGCATTTACTTTTCGTCAAGCACCCCCTACAGGCTACACCGACGATCGCTGGTAAAAAGTAAGAGAGTAAAGAGGATCCAGGGCGCTGCGATGCGCTTGGAAGGATTCTTAAACTCGCGGGGTGCGTGCGTCTCGTCACATTCGATGGGTAATAGGACTATCCGCAGAGGAGACCTGTGTTTATTTCAGGTCCTGCCCTTCTGCAAAAAGGGATTGGTGAACCGACATCCATGAGCCGTATCTGGAACTATCTGCAATATCACATCGCACTCAACTTGGCAAGTCAGCGCGTGAGGCCATGATCGATTGCTAATGCCAGACACATCCGTTCTGTTAGGTCACTCGTGGCACTATTGCGTTGCCGAGCCCTCCATGACCAACTGAACGGTTGTCAGTCTGGCGCTTTTGCATGTATTATGTCGATATCCTTCGACCTATCACGTGTACGACAGCGGCCGCATCCATAAAACCCGAGCGCGGGTCAGACGCGACTGGGCATCTCCGTCCTCTGCATTGTAACTCCCCTGCTTGAGTGTGCCATGTCGTTTCCCAAGGTACCCATCCTCCTTCCGTCCATTTGGCTCTTCAATATCTCCTTCACGCCCCCTAATGCCCCTCCGGATGAATCTGAACGTGTCTACGGTGCCTTCTACGAACGGATATGCCCAATCACCTTCCCGATTTTACACAGGGTAAGTTTAGCGTCCATATCATGATGACGACCTCGGGCCAACGATGAGCAACTGGCACAGCTCTCCGCATCTATTCCCTGCGTCGCCGAGCTGGTCGTCGTCCTCGCCCTCCACTTTCCCTCACCGCTCTCCTCCGCGGTGCTCGCCCGATTGGTTCTCTCCGGCCACCCACCCACCGCACACGTGAATCGATACTTCCTTCTCGGGTCCGTCATCGCCGCCGTCGGCGGTCTCGGCCGCCTCAGGTGTTTCCGCGCGCTCGGGCGGCACTTTACGCACCACCTCGCGGTGCGCAAGGACCACCGGCTGATCACGACGGGGCCGTACGCGCTCGTGCGGCACCCAGGGTACCTCTTTGGGCAGCTGAGCGCGCTCGGGATGTGGCTCGTGATCGCGAGCCCGGGGTCGTTTGCACGGTGCTGTGGATGGCTCGACACCGCGGTCGGTCGGGTGGTGATTGGGGCGTGGGCGATGCAGACCGTGTTGGGGTGGGTGTTGAGCGTGGCGAGGTGTCGGAGCGAAGACACGCTGTTGCGCGCGCGGTTTGGGGCGGAGTGGGCTGCGTATGCGGCGCGGGTGCGCTATCGGATGATTCCCGGTATGTACTAGGTATGTGGAGTGGGAACGCGCGCGCGGGTGGACACGTGTACGATGATATGTATGTACGCTACGACGCTACCACTGTACGTAGGACGACGCAGGGAGGTGTAACGACGCGAAGAAGCCCTCGCACGTGCTCCTTCCATATTTGAGATTGGAAATGTGGGGACACGTGTCTTTCACGTTCGAGCCGGCGGCAAGTCTGCCGAGATCGAAATCAAAATTGGGGAGCACGAGGACAGTGACGTGGACAGGCAGGGGGAGGAGATCATCTTCCTCACGCAGCTGGCACATGCCTGGCGGGAAGTCGGTTGTTTCAGCACAGAGTGACCCGACATCGTCGTCTTCTGGGAGATGACATTGCGGCCCTTCGCCTCCGTGTTTGATTGCGCCGGTTACTTGATCAGGCCGAACTGTTGACTCAGATCACCGTCAGTTTCCGTCGGCAACATGAGATACCGCGCGCATATCTCTCGCGTCGCGTCTCTTGGAATGTATCACACCATGAGTCGATCGCTGGGCCACATCATCACAGAACCGTGTGACTTAACTTTCTTTTATACTATTTGGTAGGCCACAAGCATAGATAGTGTGTGTAGACTACGTAAGTGATTTTATGTAGGTCACTAAGTTGGAATGATTGCAGTAGAGATATTCAATGGCACAGAATATAAGACTAAGCATGCAAGATCAAGTGAGTGGGTGGTCTGAGGGTAGGCAATCCCCTATATTTATAGCTACTTAGTTTATATATTTGAATCATAGCTATTTGTTATTCTGAGTAAGTCAAGACTATTGGCTGTTTTGCTTGCTATCACATGCCTCACTATAGTCCCAACACATACAGTATGAGCTGAAGCTTGCTTTTGAGCCTTTGGCCCAAAAGGGAAGGGGAGGTAAGGGTTTTTATAGGAAGAAATTCAATAAAATGTAGTAAATATATGCTTTAGCATGCTATACTCACACTTGTTAATTGAGTGTAACATTGGCTTTAGATAACTCATTTATATATATAGTCTAGAATACTATACATAGTATCATCTATAGTAAAAATTACAGTTGCAAACCCCTAAATACTTTAGTCCAAACTATATTAGTGGCTTCTTTCTCATCTGAATTCAAAATGTACAAAACTTTTAATGTTTCTTGGATGAGTACAATGTGAGAGTACCACATACAGTAGAGTTGTTCATAAGAGAAAACTGGTGACCCTAAATTCAACCCAATATGCTTGAAGATCTAATCTTGTAATTTATTAATTGTTATGGTCACATTGCATAGGTACTAGTTACCCCAAGAGATATGGTTATTTTATTTCTTCCTTTGGAGACATGAACTCCTGTTATTTTCTTTTTGTAGCCCATGTGATCAGTCATGTGATGACACCAAGAGATGCTAGATATTAAAGAGTCCAAAGACCATCTAGACAGTGCACAAGTATCAAAGTACCCCCTATAGGGTCATCTGTCACCCTTGGTAGTAAGTTCCAGACTCTATTGCACCTCCAGTGCATAGGAATGAATGAAGATTGAGAATCCATTTATATTGATATCTGGTCTGCTGAACTCATAGAAGTATATGATAGTTCCATTGCCAATTACCACACTGATGCCAGCTTCAAGTATAGCATTCATCTGACAGATGAAACCATCTATACCAACTGATATAACAAACTGGCCATTCCTTCCTGGTGAGTGGGGGACCTTGATGGTTCCAGTCATATAGATGAATGTTCTCTGCATGAAAGATATGAAATTGCATATAATTAAGGATGACTGGAATAACATGGATGTTTCCTTTAGCCTTGGTGATAGCACTAGTCAACATATTCATAGATTAGATCATACAATCAGAAGACTTGACATCACTAACAGGTTATAACTGATGAAGTGCATGACAGCAAGCAGGATAGGCCTCTAGCTGAGAAGAAGGATCAGCTAAAGGTTGTGTAATGATAAGCAAAAAGTTGCTAAGGAGAGCAAGCTTTGAGATCATCATTAGCATGTGAAGCTATAGTATGTTGTCTCAACAGGAGTAGGAGGCATAGGACAGAGTCACTGGGCATTAAAAAGAGATCTTGTTGATGTATGAAACATAAATGAGGGATTAGAATCCACTAGGCAATATGGTGACCATATCAGGTGCAACACAGTATTGTATGCAATCAGATCATCTAAGTTGCTAGTGCTTTAGGCCACTCTATTTCTTCCTTGCAAGCATAAGAATTTGGCAGAGCAAGGAGATATGCTGCTTCACTGCCACCAGCTTACTAGGCTCCACATGTGGCATCTCAGTTGCTTGTTGACATATTAAAATTGGACATATATATTATATAAGCCCATACTTAGAATCACTCTGGCCTTTCCCTTCAACCTCAGTAACTTGTATTCATTACTGAGATATGGTACTATATCCACTACTACCTATCTAATATGTAGTAACTTGCACTCATTACTAAATCTCATACCTTCCATTAGGTTATGAGCCCTGGTGTTAGCCAGTAAACTCCAGCATCATGAAACAAAGTCAATATGTCCAACAAGGAAGACTGACTATGCCTGCCAAAGCTAAAGGCAGATAGCAGCAACTAGATAAACTATCAAGACAAGATCATATTTACCATGAAATCAAAGGGTTATTTTAAATATCTAGATGGCAGAGTGACACCCCCCATTGATCCACAATATGGAAAAGATGCAAAATGGAAACCCACTCTAGCAGAGGAACAGGAAATATAGGACTACCTAGACAAATATGATAAATGGGAAATATGAGACACTTGGATCCTAGTGACCATCAGCTCCACTATCCCAGACTCTCTTTACATGCAAGTCCAACAAGAATCTACTGCAGCTCATGTCTAGAAAAGACTCTACAATATGTTCTAAAACCAATCAAGAAATTTTGTTCTTGACCTCTGTCAGAAGCTGCATGATACTTGCTGTACTGAAAAAGCAAACACCTATGAGCATCTTGAAAAGCTCTACTGCATGTATGAAAAACTCTCCTCAATGGGCAAACTCCTCACTGATAAAGACTTTGCTGGGATAATCCTGAGCTCACTTCCCCCATCATATGACTCTGTAATAGCAGCTATGACAACATCAGCTGAGGTCACTGGTGTAACACTCACCTTGAACCAAATAACCCAAAGAATAATCAACAAGTATGATCACTACCAAACCAAGTCAAAAAGGTCTCAGCCACTATCAAATGATGATGGTGCATACATGGCTTCAGATCAAAAGTTATCCTGAAAGTTCCATGGATGTGGTAGATATGACAAAGACTTGAAGAGTGATGGAAAGAGAGATGGCAACAAGACTGAGCCAAAAGCTAAAGACAAAGCTGAGAAGGATGACAAGGACCCAAAAGGAAAAGGCAGTGACAAAGCTACTGCTACTAGTGCTAAGAACAATGAACCTGACAGAGTCTGGCTTGTCTAAGCATACAAGAACTCTGAGGACAGCATACCCTGTAACTTAGCCAAAGAAAGCAAGTGCTGGATAACTGGATCAGATCACATATCTCTAGTGAAAAAATCATCTGAGAAATCCTCACACACTATCCTATTTGACTCTGGTGCCATCCACCACATGTCCTTCTTCAAAGATGCCTTCACAAGCTTCAAAAACATTACCCCTAAACCCATCACTGCTGCTGATAAGTACATATTTAAGGCCATGGGTAGAGACTTATAAATAATAATCCCAAATGGCAAAACTCAGTCATAGATCCTCCTGAAGGATGTGCTATATGTCCTATAGCTTGATGCCACACTTATGTCAATCAGCTGACTAGACAAGGCTGGCTATGCAGTGCTATTCTGAGATTTGTGCTGCAAGATCTATGACTTGAAAAGAAAGCCTATCAACCAAATCCCAATAAACCACAGCCTATACATATTTAAAGTGCCCCATAAAGTCTTTGCAGATCTAGCCTGCACAAATAAAAGGCTCACCATGGAGGAGGCCCATATCTGCCTAGGATACATCACACCTGAATCCATCTGCCAAATGATAGCCAAGCAGACAATCACTGGCCTTAAGCTAGACCCTACCTATATAACAATGGACTGCTATGAATCATGTGAATATGCCAAAGCTGTTAGAGCACCAATTGAAAAGACACATGACCCACCTCACAAAGAGCACTTTGGCAATGAAATCCACTCTGACCTGTGGAATGCATCATCCATAAAAACAATCACACACTGCAAGTACTTTGTGACATTCACAGATGACCATACTCAATATATAGTCTTACATCTATTAAAGTCAAAAGATGAAACCTTTGAAGCTTACCAAGAATTTGAGGCCTGGGCAGGTACATAGTTCGATGCAAAAATCAAGCAGCTATGCTCAGATTGAGGGGGAGAGTACCTAAGTGACAAGTTCAGCAAATATCTAAGAGATAAAGGCATAGAAAGAAAACTCACTATGCATGACACCCCCAAGTACAATGGCATTGCCAAGTGACTAAATCACACACTCATTGAACAAGTCCATGCTGTCCTACATGCTAGCAACCTCTTCAAGTCACCATGGAGAGAAGCCATCATGCATATGGTATGGCTTAAAAATTGCACATCAATACATGCCCTCAATGGAAAACCCCCCTATGAAATGCTGTGTCAGTGCAAGCCAAACATGTCACATGTACCCTCCTGGGGCTTTTATGTCAAAGTGCACAGCCCAGATAGCCCCAAACTAGATATGTGAGCATGTGATGGACACTAGGTAGAATTTAATGCTAAAAGCAACAGACATTGCATCTACTGGAAAGATATCTAATATATAACAGCCAAATGCAGCATCTGATTTGACAATGCCAATATAACTGTTGTGATCAACACAACACCTAGCAACAACCTGGAAACTGCTGCAAAAGCACAAGCTAGCCACATCACATCAATTAGAGGGGGAGCAATGAAACTGAGAAAATAGATGCCAATGAACCAGAAAACAATCAGTGTGATGACCCTGCTTATAATAACATACCTCAATTTGAACCTCCCATGCCTCTTTGTCAATCTGGCCAAGTACACATTGAGTCTGCATGTGTTAAATGGCTGCAAAATGGTGAAGGAACAATTGACAGATACACTAGCACTGCATTGCCATGTAGCATATAGCAACCCACCCAGGACTTCAGCAATCTTGCTGTAGAGCTGGAACTCTTAAACAATGATGGCAGAGTCAACAAAGACAATGAAGAAGTCTTTACAATGTTGGCTACAATGGTAGAGGTAGAGGGCACAGATCCCACAACTGGAGAAGAGGCATGAGTATGACTGGACTGGCCAAAATGAAAAGAGGCAATGCACAAGGAACTTGCCATGCTCAACAGTGCACAGACTTGGTCTATTGTGGAATGCCCATCCAACACCAACATTGTTGGATCCAAATGGATATTTTGAATCAAGCACAATGCCCATGGTGAAATTGACAAGTACAAGGCTCAGCTAGTAGCTAAGGGCTACTCACAGGTCCACAGTATTGACTACTATGATATATACACACCAGTTGCATGCCTTGCCTTCCTCCATGCCATCCTTGCTATTGCTGCATGCAATGACTAGGACATCAAAGTCTTTAACTTCCACAGTGCCTTTCTTAATGGAAAACTCAACAACAATAAAGTAATCTAAATGAAACTTCTGCCCAGCCTCAAAGTTGACAAGAAATACAGTTGATCAGTAGCTCAACTATATGTCACACTCTATAGATCAAAGCAAGGCATGCTGAAATGGTATAAAGAACTATGCTGACTATTGCATGGTCTAGAATTCCATTATATTGAGTTAGACTGGGAAATTTTCTACAAATACCTTGGGAGTGATATACTAATCATCACATCACACATAGATGACTGCACCATCACCAATAGCAATCTGTCATCAATCTATGATACCAAGACCAGCATCACACACCAGTACAAGCTCACAGACCTTGGCCCCATCTCATCACTACTAGAAATGAAAATCACACATGACTATACTACCTGCACCATCTTACTATCCCAACAAGCCTATATTAATGGCATGCTTGTAAAATATAACTTTGTCAACCTCAAATCACTCTCCATACTCATAGACCCCAATACACCACTTTCCACAAGTCAGATGCCATAGTTCCTAGCTGACCATGCAATTATGAAGAATGTCCCATATCATGAGGCTGTAGGATTGCTTATGCACCTCACTATTGCCATACATCTGAACATCACCTTCACTATCACTACCATCACTCAATTTGGGCAGAACTCTGGACCTTCCCACTAGAAGGCTGTTAAGCAGATCTTCTGCTATCTTATAGATACAAAATGACTTATGCTAACATATGGAGGGACCAAACAAGGCCTTGAAGGCTTCACTAATGCAGACAATACTTCACAGGAGCATAGGTACATCATCTCTGGGTATGTTACAGCTGCAAGGGCATAACTGCAAAAGGTCACAAATTGCCTGATACAACCCTAAACCAGAGAGCATCTCACTTGAGGGTAAGCTTGGGTGTTTGTAGGTCGCGGAGGGTGTGAATGAAGTAATGGGCTTGTCAGGTGCCTATGTTATCCCTTGCTAAGGCTAGCTAGTAGAGGGGAGAACACCAGAAGAACAAGCTGAGGGCTTTAGTGTTGCTCCCTGGGCTTTATATACTATTCTAATGTACAGCCACCTGGGCACGGACCAGCTACCCTAATATAGTAGATCTCCTACTATGGTCAAACCCTTGACCCTTATCTACACCTTATGGTGACAGCGATCAGCAATCCTGTGTGGCCACAGCGGAGATTAACTGCCATCTCCTATGTGGTGTCTTCTATCAAAGAAGAGAAAAGAAGCATCTGGAAAGATCCGGATGAGCGGAAATTAAAGGGTGCTGGGTTAGGGCGCAAATGAAGAGTGGAAATTAAAAGAACCCAATCAGGAAACTAGTTCCTGTGCATTAGGAGCACAATAGATTCCAGAATCTACTGCCAAGGGCAACAGGTGACGGCAAAGGCCGTACTTCGTTACCTGTGCTCTGTCTAGGTGGTCTTTGAACTCTTTAATACCTAGCTCTCCTGGCATCATCATGTGACTAGTCACATGGCCTGCGAATGAAATAAACGCATCCAGGTGCGGAGGAGAAGAAAAGAAAAGGGAAATGAATGATACCATAGTGCGATGTGACCATAACATTGCCCATAATAGATCTTGCTGGTGTTCAGTGCAAGATGGGATCTGGGGTGCAGACAGCATGGATATGAAGGTCTTAGGGCTTGATGCCATGCCAGATCTGCATGTAGCTGGGTGTAAGACAGTGGGTTGATCACAGTCTGGCTATTGTCCATTATGAATAGAGGGTGCCATGTGACGACAAGGGTCAAGGGTACCTGATTACTTATAGTGTAGCCTAGGTCACATGATGTATATATGCTAAAATATATAAAGCTTAGGACAGCTGAGGGCAACCTCAGTCTGTTCTTTTGGGGTTTCCCCCTCATTAGGACATGCCCTGCCTAGGAGCGCCTCTCAGCAGTGGTATAGTAGTATTGTTCTAGGTTCAAGTCATTCTTGCTCAGACACCTATGAAGACTCCTATACATATCTTTCCTCAGCCATTGCCTTGGGTTGTTCTAGGGGTTGTATCAGGGTATGTACTCCTCCTCAATGGTGGCATAATCTCTTGGACATCCAAGAAACAAGAGCTTATCATACTCTCAACCACTGAAGCAGAATATGTCACCACTATGCATGCTGTAAAAGAAGCCATCTGGCTTCAATGTCTCCTTGGTGAAGTCTTCTGCCCACTCACTAATCCAACAACACTCCACTGCAACAATCAATCAGCAATCACCCTTGCCAAGAATGGCACATTCCATGTATGTACCAAGTATATAGATATATAGTATCATTTTATTTGTTTTTCAATTGACAAAGGACACCTTCATTTAGTTTACTGCCCTACTACTGAGATGCCAGCTGACACCCTCATAAAGGCACTTCCAAGCATCAAGGCAAAGCACTTCACCACTGTATTGGGACTACATGTCCTTTGAGGGGGAGTGTTGACATATTAAAATTGGACTTACATATTATATAAGCCCATACTTAGAACCACTCCAGTCTTTCTCTTGAATCTCAGTAACTTGCACTCATTACTGAGTCTCATACTGTTGAGACTACAGCTAGATAAGATAAAGCACATGATAGCAAGTCAATCAGCTGAGAGTCTCAACTTACTCAGAAAAACAAATAGCTACTACTTGTATATAAACTAAGTAACTGAGAATAAAAAAAAGCTCCTCCTATCCTCAAATTGCCCATTCATCTATTAGCCAGCTCAATCCTGCACACTTATTCTCATATCTCATCACATTGAATACTTTGAAGTCAGCAACTTATATAAGGTTGCTTACATAGTCTACTTCCACTCTATATGCTTGTAGCCTACCAACATATACCTTCTATTATTGCTCTCACTCTCCCAGCCAAGGGTCTCACATCTCATCCTTGGCAAATCTGCAATGATGAGCATACCACTATGGATAGACCTGCACCATCTATACCATCACCATTCAACACAAAAGAGGCAATGGAGTCAACTGCTCAGCCTGTGGCGATGATGTCAAGGTTGAAGTAAATTAGCAGTGTGAACTGCCAGTACATCATAAATATTTAAGTGCCCAGTTTCCAAGCCCTGCAATAAGGTTTTATATGACTACTGGCTGATATCAACACATATAGTAGCATTTACATTAGATTGACAGAACCCCTTACTAAGTGCTATCCAACCATTTCAAAGATCATTCTGGATATCTACATGCTGTTCAGATGTGCTGCCTTTCAAACATCCCACTGACAGCCCATAGTCTACCCACTATATTATGTCTGGTGGAGGGTAGTGCAAGCTCCTGCATTATTCTACTCACATAACATCCAATGTCTGTCATGAACCTCACTACAGTGCAAATACCTCATCTTTGAATGCATTAGATGAATAAATCTGATGGCTGACATAGTGATGACTTTGGCCTTGTGATGGCTTTGAACCCACTAAGAACAAGTAAATAAGACATTTCTTGGATTGAAACACCAGACATTGATTGGGGACAAGAACATAAAAGATAGGCTGAATAGCAGCCACTCGCCTATCAAAGCCTTCTAGCACCTCTTGAAAGCCAACCTAAGATGCAATTCATACATCACCATTGCTGTCACTCTCATACTCTCTTGCTCATGCATGCTGACAGGAGAACATCACTCCTGTTAATGCCCACTATAGCATAAGCCAGTGCAAGTATGGTAGTACATGAGTGCTCATCACCCTCTACATCATTGACTGCATGCTGAACATTGGTGACAGTTGCTAGTGCACCCCTGACAATTGCAAGTGCCACTGAGCTTGTTGTACTATATTTTTTCTATATGTACTGTGTGTTGTTACTGTGTTGCTGTGAATTTCTTGTATCTCTGCCATGGTCCAGCATATGCCCTATTCATGCTTACTTGTGAATCTACTCAACCATGAAAAAGACTGCTCAAAACACCCTACCATACTCTTTCCTCTCCCATACTGCTCTCACTAGTGCAGACAACATTCTCAAGTGCTACACCCACCCCATAGACTGTTGAGACTACAGCTAGATAAGACAAAGCACATGATAGCAAGCCAATCAGTTGAAAGTCTCAACTTACTCAGACAAACAAATAGCTACTACTCATATATAAACTAGATAGCTGAGAATGAAACTAAGCTCCTTCTATCCTCAGATTGCCCATCCATCTATTAGCTAGCTTAATTCTATGTACATATTCTGATATCTCATCATATTAAATATTTTCAAGTCAGCAACTTATATAAGGTCACTTATATAGTCTACTTCCACTCTATATGCTTGTAGCCTACCAACAGGTTATGAGCCCCAGACTTTGTGCTTGAAAGAAAGGCAAGCAAATATATAAATTTGTAACTTTATTATATTTTTCATTCTATCCACTCTTCTTCTGCCATGATCAAGCTCTTTAAGGGCATGATCTCAGATACAGCCACATCAGCTGACAACCTCATATCAGCCACCCTGGCTAATCCCACATTAATTAATTTAGAGGTATTATCATCTTATAAAATTGATCTCCTTGGTGAAAGAAATTGGATGGCATGGAGAATTTGCATGACAAATATACTAACTATATAAGATATATATCAACATGGTGTTATGGTCACATCGCACAGGCACTAGCTGCCCAAGGTAATATATAATTTATTTCTCTCCCTCTCTCTCTTCTCCCTCATGCACAGATGCGTTTACTTCATTCGCAGTCCATGTGACTACTCATATAATGATGCCAGAAGATGCTAGGTATTAAAGAGTCCAAAGACCACCTAGACAAAGCACAGGTAACGAAGTGCAGCCTTTGCTGCCACCTGTTACCCTTGGCAGTAGATTCTGGAATCTATTGTGCTTCTAAGGTGCGTGAACTAGTTTCCTGTTTGGGTCTATTCTTATTTCCACTCTTCATTTGCACCCTAACCCAGCACCCTTTAATTTCCACCTATCCAGATCTTTCCGGATGCCTCTCTTCTCTTCTTTGATAGAAGACACCATACAGGAGGTGGCAGTTAATCTCCACTGTGGCAGCACAGGATTGCTGATTGCCATTGCCATGAGGCATTGATAAGGGCCTAGAATTTGACCATAGCAGGACAATTACCATACTTAGATAGTTGGTCCATGCCCAGGTGGCTGTACATTAGGATAGTATATAAAGGCCAGAGGACAACACTGAAGTCCTTAGCTTGTTCTCTTGGTGTTCTCCCCTCTACTAGCTAGCCTTAGCAAGGGATAACAAGGGCACCTTCACAAGCCCACTACTCCATTCTACATCCCAGCAACCTATGAACACATCAAGCTTACCCTCAAGTGAGACACTCTCTGATTTAGGGTTGTATCACATGTGACCATGTCAATTCCAAAACCTAGCAAGACTGAGGTTGACACTATTGCTGAGTGGAAAAAATGAGATGATAAGGTAAAAATACTCATATGTAATAGCATGGGAGATGATCAAATGATACATCTAGTCAATGCTGAGACATCAGCTGATATATGGAAAGCACTTCAGACTATAAATGAGGTAAAGGGCAAGTAGACCATTATGATGCTGAAGCATGCTATGTTCACTAAGAGAGCTAAAGATGACTCTGAGATCCCAAATCACCTTGTCAAGATGAAGTGCATCTGCTCTACATTATATGAAATGGGGGAGCACATCCTAGAAATCAAATTTCAAGATGTTATTATGGCATCTTTACTAGAGTCTTGGACTGGATGGGTATCAACCTATTCTAGGACTTGGACTGATGCCAGTATCTCAGATACATCCCAAATTAATTTACAAGAGCTACTTGTGCTCATCAAAAATGAATATGAGAGGTAAATGGGAGCAATGAGTGAGACTCAGTTACATGAAAATAATGTAACTACTAGTGAACAGGTATGCTATTCTGATAGCCATGGCAAACAATTGAGGCTTAACCCTGCTAATGTCTGCAATATATGTGACAAAAGGGAACATCTTGGAAAAGATTGCTGATGGCATAGACAGCTAAAATATGGGAACTGCCAGAGGTTTGGGCACATAACAAATGATTGTTTCATATCCAGTGGCCCTAAATATGATGAACAAAAGAGGTAGAGGACAGAGGAATAAAAAAAGAAAAAGAAGAAAAATAGAAGTGCTAATGCACATTTTGCTAATGATTCTATCATTGAAATGGCCTTTGTAGCTACAGAAGATGTATGTATGGGCAATGATAATATGAGCCATGTTCCCCTTTATATGTGAATCTGTCATATTCCACCCAAGTTACCTCTAGTACCACTTCCACCTATCTCTGGAACTATCTCCTTACCTCTGTTACTTTTCACTACTGGACATATACTTTGACCTTTGACTCATTCTATCTAACTATATGACTTAGATATTTCTTTTGACTCTTTGATTGTTAATAACCTTTTACTTAGTTCTTAGAGTTCAGCCTATATTTAGCACAGCTCTGGCATTTTGTACCTCCAATATGCAGCACCAGATTCTGATCTCTGTTCTATCTGTCTCACTCATCCATTATGAATCTCTATTACTAATCCAATTCATCCTCCATATATAAATCCATAGTTCCAATGTTTGTACTTTAGTTCGAATATTAAATAAGTCATCTCCACTTTGAGTCTAACACTTGACCTTGACTCTCTATTCATCCTCTGCTCTTTACTTGTAACAAGGCTAGAAACTTGGCAAGGACATAACACATAAGTCCTATGTCAAAGCCTTGCCCTCTAAACCTCTGTCCTCCATCTGTACCTCTAGTACATCTGTGCACTCATGCAACCTCCAACTTTCCAACCTAGTTCCATCCTTCAGACTTGATCTGGAGAACCTAGACTTGATAGGATTGCCAATACTGGTGCCACTGCACATATTACAAATAACTGAGATGCACTTACTGATTGTGTAAATGTTGAAAAAAAGATTATTGAAATCAGAAGCTCATCTATATCTGTGCAAGGAAAAGAAACAATAAGACTATGTTCTTGTATTAATAATAAAAATTCATCCATACTAACACTACATGATGTACTATATACTCCCTTAATGAAAACTAATCTACTATCTATTGGAAGACTTAATGAGGTAGGCAGCCATACCATCACAGGTGATGGAAAAATTCAGCTACTTACCCAAGACAGAAAAGTATTAGCCAAAGGGCAAAAAGTCTGATTGATGTATCATATCAATTTAGAGGCAATTATACCTGATGCATTGAATACCACTCAGATAGTAGATAGTTGGTCTACTTGACATAAAAGATATGGCCATGTGAGTATTAATGGCCTTAAAATTTTATTAAAGAAAAATCTCATCAATGAATTAAATGTTGATGAACAATCACCTGAGCTTGATTGTGAGGCATGTATATAGGCCAAACAAATACATAATCTCTTCCTGAAGGAAGTGAGTAATTGAGCCACACAATCAGGTGAGCTTATATATACTGATGTGCAGGGACTGACTCACACTGAAGGAATAGAGGGAGCAAAATATTATATTATCTTCATAGATGATTACACACAACAATGTACTATATTATTTATGAAGAGTAAAAACAAAACCACTACAAAGGTATAAAATTATCTAACACATATCAAGATGCAATGGAAAATTAAACCCCAACATCTCTGAGTTGATAATGACACTGAATATGTCAATCAATTATTATTGACATGGTGCCATGATCATAGGATCAAGGTCAAATTAACTGTGCCATACTCCCCATCATAAAATGGCACTGCCAAGCACTTTAATCATACCTTATTAGATCTCATACACACAATGATAACAGCATGATCTATTCCACAATACCTATGACCCAAGGTAGTAACACATGCAGCTTATCTGTGTAATTAATCATATACTTGTGTGATTACTGATTCAACACCCAAACAATGGTGGTCAAATAATAAACCTAATATATCCTATTTACAAGAACTTGAATGCCTAGTTTGGATCTTAAATGAAGGACCTGAAAGGTCCAAACTCAATCCAAAGAGCATCAAATATATTTTATGGGTTATCAAAATGGGCCAAAAGCTATAAAATATTACAATGCATGAGTATGACAACTCAAGGTCTCTTGCAATTATCAGTTTATTAACTGAACTGATGACATCACCACCTCAATTGCACCAGAGATGCAGTGCAAGGGGGAGTCAGCAGATAGTAGTAACACACTACACTCAGATAAAAAGAATACAAATATACAACAGTGCACTACTAATAAAATGAGACCTAATTTAAAAAGACCTAGAGAGTCTGAACTCTCTAGATGAAGTACCAGGCCAAAGGTAATTCATGACTATAATAAACTAAATGATCTGCTTCCTGATTGGAAAGAAGTACCTGATGATATCAATAATGAAAATGATCATGTATCATTGGCCAAGGCAGTTTATATAGTATCTACCAAAACTAATCTAGGAAGGGGTAATTCTAAATCACTAAAAGAAGTAAAGGAATCATCTGAATGGCCTGAGTGGAAGAAAGCCATCAAGGCCAAGCTAAAACAACTAAAAGACATAGACACTTGGGAACTAGTAGATTTACCCAAAGGCTGATCACCCATTAGTAATAAATGGATATTTGTTAAAAAGCTCAGCAAAAATGGCAAGCTACTAAAATACAAAGTGAGATTAGTAGCTAAAGGGTTCACACAAAGACCAGGCATGGATTACAATAAAACATATTCCCCAATAGTACAACTAGAAACTATAAGAACTATACTTGCACTAGCCATACAAAATAACTGGGAAATACAACAAATGGATGTAAAGGGAACTTATCTTAACAGCACCCTAAAAGAGGAAATATATATGAGACAACCTGAAGGGTACAATGACAATACCACAGTTATATCATTTAATAAAAACATTATACAGACTTAAACAATCTGGACGAAAATGGAATGAAGAGCTAGATAAACAGCTTGAAAAACAAGGATTTATACAACTATTATCAGATTCCTGTGTCTACATCAGACAGTAGAATGGTAACATAGAAATCATCGCCATATGGGTTGATGGTCTATTACTATTTGCTAATATAGCTGACATAATGATTTGGCTAAAAATGGAGTTACAAACTCTATTCGAAGTAACCAATATGGGTGAGCCATCTAAGATAGTATGCATAGAAATAGAACATGATCAAGTCAAAAGAACTCTGAAGATCACACAAAAACAATATATTAATTCTATTCTACAAAAATATGGAATGGATCAAGCAAATAGTGTTGGAATGCCTATGGATCCCCATATAAAACTTGAACCCAAAATAGAGCCAAGCTCTGGGGAGAGTAATGCTTATGTGTCACTTATTGGGTTGCTAATATATGTAGCTGTAGTCACACGACCCAATATAGCATATATAGTAAATTGGCTGGCTTCATTCACTGCAAACCCAGATTTAAATTATTGGGCTGCAGTGAAAAGAGTACTATGATATCTCACTGGCATACAAAATTTAGCAATAAAATACTTAGCCAGTATGGAATCCAATAGATCAACACAAAATTTTTATTGTTACTTGGACACTGATTATGCTAATAATCTAGATTGGATATCAATAAGTGGTTATGTGTTCCTGTTAGCTAATGGAGCCATAACATGGAACTCCAAAAAACAGAACACAGTCACACTGTCAACTACCAAGGCTGAATATATCATAATGGCAAATGCCACCAAGGAAGCTATCTGGCTCAAAAATTTACTCTATGAGTTAGGCTTCCCACAATGCAATCCTACTATCATCCTTGGTGATAACATGTTGGCAATTGTGATCACTAAAAATAACCAATATCACGCTTGATCTAAATATTTTGAAGTTCGAGATAAATTTATACATCAAAAAATAAAAATTCAGTCTATTGAAGTACAATATTGTTCAACTGCACAAATGACAGTGGACATACTTACTAAAGCCCTAGCCAAGCTGAAACATACTCAGCACATTGCTGAACTCAGTCTATGCTCAGCTTGAGGGGGAGTGTTGAGACTACAGCTAGATAAGACAAAGCACATGATAGCAAGCTGATCAGCCAAAAGTCTCAACTTACTCAGAAAAACAAATAGCTACTACTTGTATATAAACTAGGTAGCTGAGAATGAAACTAAGCTCCTCCTATCCTCAGATCGCCCATCCATCTATTAGCCAGCTCAATCCTGTGCACATATTCTGATATCTCATTGTATCAAATATTTCCAAGTCAGCGACTTATATAAGGTCGCTTACGTAGTCTGCTTCCGCTCTATACACTTGTAGCCTACCAACATAGACGCATGGCACCGGCGGCTCGCCACCCTCAAAGACCTCGAGGACGACCTTGCCACCATCCTCCGCAATCATGACATCCTGTCCGTATCTCTCTCCCCCCCCCCCTCCTCTCCATGTCCTGCCCCCACTCACCCAAACCCATTATAGGTGAGGCCTTAAGGATGAAACGTGCTGCACAGGGCCTTCATTTTTCAATGCTCATTCCACCGACAACAGTACAAGTTGTTTGAGCTGGTCCACCTTATTTGAGTAAACATCGATGTATGTTTTCTTCTTTCTTCCCGTTACTTATACACCCTATACGGTTTTGCTTGGCATTGCAGGCTTGCAGCCGCACCAACACAAGTACTGCCTACATAGGTCCGAGCCTAACGGCCACCATTCAACCCACCATGCATTTCCTGTGCGGTCAAACACTGCCGTTGAACGTGGACAAGGTGGATCCGCCGCATTGCTGTAGAACTGAGCAGACTTAAAAAAGCAGCCCAGGTGGGTACTTCGCAGTATACTTCTCTTCCTTGTTTTCCCGCTATTTCTGACGATGGGCTGTTGCGTAAATGTGATAAACAGACCATCGAGTGTCTTAACCATGGGCTTCCATACCTTACTTCTAGTCTATGCATTGAGGCGTCTGCAGGATGATCCACGACCACCCGCTGTTGCTGACGTGCGGCAGGAGCCAGACGAGAAAGGAATGGTTGGATCCGGGGACCAGCTACAACACGTATCCTCTCCACCGGGACTTACAAACAAGGATGAAGAAGCGGCCATAACAAGTATGTATGTTTTTCTACTGTTTTAAAACACTATTCAAGTCGAGGCAGACACTGAGTGTATGAGGCAAGAACATGGCCAGAATGTAGTTCTTGGATTTGAGGGCCAACTACAGCACGCATCCTCTCTTGCGGAATCTATGGACCAGAAGGAAGAAATGATTATTACGAGTAAGAAACAGACTTGTTATGGTTCCCTGACTGATGACGGGGTAGGGATCCGAGCGACAGATGTCGCAGTAGGCCTCAGATGAATCCCCGCTAGCTTCTAGGCTCTAATACATCATAACGGAGAACAATAAATAAATCTTCGTCAGCGAGCGACGATGTTGTCGAATGGAGTGGCCAGATACGAATGTGAGATCCCCCCCTTCTCTGATTGCCAATCGCTAAGATGGAGTTCATAGACTGTCGGATCTGTCGGCCGCTGTGCGTGTTGAGGTCCGTGCATCATTCGAATTCCAGCCGATATTGGATGCTGGAAAGCAACTGCGAGAGTTGACGATGTCTTGGTGTGTGTTGTCACTTGGTCCGCAGCTACTCCACTCACATGTCTCTCAGCAGACATCTGGAGAACTATCGCGCATTTTTTAGTGCCCGACTGGTTCTCTCGCATTTCTTCCTATTTATGCAGCTGGCATGTACGACGGTCGGTATTCGGAACCTGGCCACAAAGTATTTGATTTCGTCGTCCCATCATACATCCCCACTCTCAGCAGTCTTCTGAGATCGTCTAATTCCGAGAGTGCCTACTAGCAATGATCTCCGCATCCTCGCTGTCCGCCAACCCTCTTCAGATGGCTATGGCCCACTTCCAGGTGTCCCCATCGAGTTGGAACGCATCAGAGAGGTGATCCGTAATTCGGCCTCCATCCTCCTCCTGGAGCCCTCTGAAGGATCAGTTGAGGGAGTGCTTGAGCTGATGAAAGAGTCGGACTGGATCTATTTTGCCCGCCACGGAGTCCAAGACGGTGCAGACAGTGGGCTTTGTCTTGCTCATAAGCGTTGTCTGAGGCTGTGTGACATGACAGCATTGTCATGTTCTCATGGTGGGCTTGCGTTTCTCTCTGCATGTCAGACAGTGATGGGTGAGGAGCTCTCTGATGAGGCTGTCCATATGCCCACAGGAATGTAGTTTGTGGGTTATGGAGGAGTCATTGGCATGATGTGGTCAATCAACAATAGGCTCGCACCCGATGTGGCGAGAGCTGTATATGTGGAACTGTTTCGAGATGGCAGAAGACCAGATCATCGGGAGGCTGCATGGGCTCTGCACGAGGTGGTTATGGACCTTCGAGACCGCGATGTGCCGTCGCTGAGTGGGTTCCGTTCATCCATGTAGGGCTTTGATGATCCGGTGTATAGTATCCATACGTACGAGCTCTACTCTACTTGTACCTGTATTAGATGATCGTCGTCAACTCGTTAATATTATGCCTGTAGACACGCTTTTCTTTTTTTCCAGTAGCCGCACTGTTTTTCAATCCGAACGTTACTGCTGTAGGCTCTGTTTCAAGCAGTCCGGCACTCTCTTCAAGGACAGTAATGACTCGACGGCCCTAGCGTCCGCATCATTCCCCATATCCCCTCTGGCTCCTGGAACGGAATCCCAAAAGGATGATGACAACTTGAGCGCGTTTCTTTTCTTGTGGGCCACGAGGCAGTGTGCCCAGCCTCCAAGTTTGCATCGTGGGAGTCGGCGAATAACCTTACAGGAGTCGGGGCTGAATCTTATTCGGATGTCGTGGTACTCCGTGTAAGTATGGCAACTAAAGTGATTGACTCACTGAGTGCAGATAACAAGGGCGACGTAGTTCCGCTGGCGAGCCCGTATGTGTCACCCATGCCGCTCTAGTTGTGGAAAAAGACGGCTAGGTAGTACACCGGTATCTATTGACCTTCATCGATCATCAATCGCCCGAGGACAGGCCGTGCCTTGGAAAGGGATTCACGATAACCGAGTTCAGGATATGATATTGGCAGAAAGGATATTCAATCGCGGTTACATGAAGTGGCGTGGTACTGGCATCGACGGTGCTCCCCCTGGGGACAGTTCTCTCTGTCAATCTAATAGTAGTGGGCTTACTAGTAAGTATCTCGTTTTGCATCTACTGTAGAGCTGCAACATACTCTTTGCCGTCCATGTCGCACCTGAAAGCCTGACGTTTCAGCGCTTGAGCAGAGCTGTGGGTACTAGTGCTTCATCCAATTCTCGCGATTATCAAGTCCGAACCTGGCACTTGACTCTCCAGGAATTGTCAATTCTTTATGGCCGCATGAAGAGGCTCACATGCCCGCAAGAAGATTTACCACATGAGACGCGATCTGCAGCGGGCGTTTGTAGCAGCCCCCACCTTTGCAATCGCCATGAGTTGCTGCGGCGCCGTCAGGACCACGAATATGGTCTTCCGGTTCCCCTGCTTCAGATGATAATACCTACCTATAAAACCCTCAATAATGGGAATCCGTATCTTCGACTACCCTCCCTGAATCATGTCCACCTCGACCCTCAAAGTCGAGAGACGGTGTTCATTATTTCTCTCTTTCTCATCTGTTGTGATTGGCTTTTCCATCAGGCTGCACTCCCTGCTCAGGCATGCCGCAGCTAGGATATGTACGTTCCATTAACATCGACTCGTGCCAGCAGGGCAAAACGAGAAGTCTTGGACATCAACAACCTGATGGTCCCACTTGGTATCATTGACCTCGGCATACACGGTGAGGAACCAGCCTCCCAACGTTCGTCTCAATTCACGCCGATTGGCAACAATGTCCCACAGATGTAATCGCCACAGATGCGGTCATTACCCGCCCTTTTGGCCCTCCTTGCCCTCCTCTCGGGCATCTTTTGTGCCTCCACGTGGTCCCCCGTGAAGCACCAACCGTCCCTCTTCCAAATTTAATCCTGGGCGCTTTTCATCTGTGCCGGGGGGCTGTACGCAATGCTCGCGACCTATGACTACTTCTCTGCGAGTTAGTCCACCCCAGTCGTTGTTAATCCATATCGCGACGTTTACTATTGTGCGATCTTTTTTTTTTTGGTTGCAGTTTCTGGAGTATTGATGCCGCACTCTTGTCCCACAACGTTGTAGTAAAGTTGTCAGCGGCGATGCTCCGGCTTGCGTGTGTCCTGGCAATGGTCGCAGGTGTGGTATTGCAAATCGCGGCCGGCCATACAGACACCAAACAAGCCAAGAAGTGCGATCGAGTTTAAGTAACGCCACGAATCCGGCCGTGAGATCACCCGAGGATCGCCTTATTTTTTCTGTGACTATAGTATTGTGTTCATTTTTTTTGACATTGCGAGAGTACTATACGACCTGGGAGATGATCGTGCAGAGTTATGTACCTCCTATCTTAATGGGTTGATTGTTGCAACTCAATACAATCAAGATATGTGATGGGTTACTGTGCTCGTATACGAGGTCGCTTAGAAAAACGAGATCGAGGTAGCTTTATATCTGTGAAAGCATGTAGCAGTCGTTCGCTTTCAATTACAATACCGTTCACAGGATTCGAGACTGGTTATTCAAGTCAACTGCAAACGGCCGGATTCATTTCCCACATAAAGAGTACCGCACAGTCGATCAGATCAAGAGGACCATCCAAAGGGTGGATCTGAGTTGACAGAACATGCGTAACACAGGTCGAACATGCGAAAGGAAAGTCAAGTTTGGTGTCATGTATCGTGGAACAGGGTATGCCATGACAAGCACCACCAGAATACCGCAGGTCCGAAAAGAACACTCCAGCTCAGCACTCCAGACAGAGACCAATAGCGAGATGCACAGCAGAGAGTACACTACGACTAGAGCGTCAATGTAAGGACAGAATATGGCGTAGAGGATGTACAAATATACCTTGCGAGAACTCTTGGTCACTTCCATCACTGAGCTGAGCAAGCTATTGCCTGTAACAGCGTATGACAGCAAAGATTCGATACAGAGAAAGGCGCAAACTGTGGTATCACGTTATCACTACCATCTCAGGCTCATGCAAACAACGAAAAACGCACCAGCAACGAGTACACCAACGCCGGGGAAGGCCTGTAATGCACCAGCACAGCCCTCGTTTCCGTCGGGAGTGACCAGTTCTGCCCAGGGTGTCGTCAGAGATGCCATTGTGAATTCTCGGTCGGACTCGACCAGTGCTTGGTCGCTAGAGTAGACCAACGTCAGACTAACCAGTCGTTTGTTATGAACGAATGACATCACTTATTCAGGTCAACTATAGCATGACGGTCAGTCATAACTCGTGCAATCGGCGTCTGATCTAGGACCTACAAAATTCTCCAGTCTGAGGTTGCACGTCAAAGGAAGTAGGTAGGGGAGGAGTAGGGAGAAGAGGTTGTGTTAGAGTGGCGTTATCATGGCTAGCGGAACTGGTATAAGATGAAAAGGCAGCTGGCACTGTCCCAAAGGATTGCTGGTTATGGAGACTATATACAATTGCAGACGCGTGTGCAAGTGTGATTGCTAATGAAAACGAGTGGACAAGGAGAAGACGCATGCTTGCTGCCTGCTGCGGGGTTAAACATTGGAAGAATGGCCGACAAGTCAAATCCGGTATCACTTACAGCTCCTCTATCGCCGCAACTGTGGATAAGCAAGTTGAGAATAATTGTCGCTAAATACTTACACTATCATTAGCAGACTTTACATAACAAGCTTGAAGTGACACTTGGGTTACCTTCAGACCCCAAATACATGCCAGGCAGTCCAATGAATCCACAAGGGTAGCCTGTCGTGAACGTCGTCACAGCACAGAACGACTAGGGAATGTGCATCGTCAGTGGTGGAAATTTTCGCAAAGTCCTTGACAAAATCTTGGGTCGAAAATGGTCGTATGTTTTGAGGTATGGCAATATTTGATCTAAGTGAGGATGACCAATATTCTCCTTCGGAATGAAACTTTGGGAGACGAAATCAATCCGGGTTATCCAGGGATCATCCGGAAGGATTCGCCTTCGGAAGGACTCGTAGCAACAGGCTCAGCTGGTGTAGGTTGTGCCCACTGAAGTCCTTGAAACTACTATGCCGTACCTTGCGGATTTCATACTTTCTTTCGTACCTGCTGACCGTATTCCAGCACACCTGACCTCCTATATTCCACGTAAGACCCCATTTTCAACATGGTCCGTTGTCATCAGTATGGCTATCACGTATCTTGTCGTCGTGTTGGGCACCCGTGAAATGATGAAGGATAGCCCCCCTTTGAAGTTGACGGCCTTATTCCGAGCACACAATCTACTATTGAGCATTGGGAGCTTCATCCTCATGACCCTCATCGGTGAAGAAGTAGTCTCAAATTGGCTGGAGCCCAAAATCGGCTCATACGGTTTGCTGTGTGCCCGTGAAGCCTACACGGCAGTGAGTGTCTACCTTCGGTACGATTTGCAACCATTGATTGTTCTGCCAGAGGTTGGAGTCTATGAGCTCCTCGACACGATCTTCTTAGTCCTGAAGAAGAAGCCTCTCTGTAGATGTTTTGCTTTTGTGTTCAGGATGCGCTATTCTGATCATTTGACCATATAGCCTTCCTGCATGTATACCATCACGCTTCTACGGTCATTCTGACGTTTGTGCAATTGAACAACCGAACAACGATGGTAGGCAATATCTACTGTGCACCTTAACGTGTGAACGTATACTGTTCTAGTGTTGGCTCGCCGCATTTCTTAATCTCGGTATTCATGTTTTAATGTGTGCGTCTCCGACACCTTTGTAAAATTCACCTGATACTCATGATAAACTCAAAGATTATTATTACTACGCTGCGGCTGGAGGTGCCAAGATATGGGTATGCATTAGTTGTTCAATTGGGATTGACCATGGCTCACATAATGTGCGACTCAGTGGAAGCAATATCTCACAACGATGCAGATCATCCAATTCTTGATCATCTTAATAGCCGCAGCCTTTACCAGTGAGTGTCGGACTATCTCTTATACATATTTTGACTTGTAGCCTTGTGGTAGGCTATCAGCTTGCTGCGTATGAATGGTTCCCTGAATATCTTCCCCATATGGGGGGTTGCGCCATTACACCCACCGCAAGCATTGTCGGGGGTGGGATCATCTTGAGCTACCTACTGCTGTTTCTCAATTTCTTCTACAAAACATACCTGCAGAATATCGGACCTAGTAACAGTACATACAGACACTCTAAACCAACCACAGCTCACACCGAAAAGCTCGCCTTTCTCGGTGGAAAAGAGTAGGTTGTATGGTGTCATGTTAATCATGACTGACTAGCTCACAAATCAGCTAGTATGCACTGTGGAACATCCCTAACGTGAATAGCACCTACTACTGGGATGTGTGCACCTAGCACACAGCTAGCGATTGCCTGCTCAAATACGAAATCAGGAAAAACGGGAAATATGTGATTCAATTTGTTGTTTGCTTTCTTGATTCCTTGTATTACTCTCGAGGGTTGTCTCACCTACACATAAAAATTCGGTGGCTCGAATAATAATGTTTCCTGGTCCATGGGTAGCTGGTGCTTCCGGATGTACATTGAGATCTTTGATCGCTACTCTTCTAGAACATCGGGAATATGCCTGCATGAGCGACGTGGTCGAGTAGTCAAGGAAAAGTCTTGCCGTACAGATGTAAAGCATGCGGTTGGTCCATCGTTTGGCACGGAGCGTGATTCACCTGGCCATTGATTGATCAGATATTGAATACCGTCTTCATTTCTCCTTCGATCCAAAAACGATAAGTTCAGTGTCCCATATGTGCTTTGATGTGATCCAGTATTCTGAAAGATTATACAATATCTCGGTGCTGTTTACGAACCAGATGTTGGATACGAAGTTACACCAGTGAGCATGCTATCCGAGAAATCGCAGAATCATGGGCTCCTGGAAACCACCAAGCTTACGACCAGACCAACACTACCTTCAAGAAATTAATGGCGTGGCTGTGCATGGACTAGTAGTCTCTCTCACTGACTCTCATTACCGTCTGTTACCCGCAGCTAAACCTTTTCCGATGCGGACCACCATTTGCACAAAGTTTTTTTGACGTACAAGTATTATCTTTTTGTGCCACGATAAGTCTCATGCATATCTCTAGCAGGTGTGCATGGACGACCAGTTCTCCCACTTCTTACGGAATACTAGTCTAACCCGCATTGGCGACATCACGCCCTTTCTTCGATTCCGCTTCGCTTCCGGGTGCCAGGCTGACCGACCACGTTTCTCGGCGGTGAAGCCGCCTCGTCCACCCGTGCAACAATGGAACCAAATACTTCAGAGACAGATCCTCTTCTTCTGTCACAGCCGCGCTACACACAGGCGAAAGCATACGATCGACAACAACATGGACACGTTGAGATTGGTTCGTAGTGGATGACCTTGGTGGGTCAATATCATTGATGACCGCCTCATTTCCGCCAGCACACCCATCCAGTAGATCGGCTACAGACTCTGGTGTAACGGAAAACAAACGCCAGCTGGGTATGTTATCAGGCGGTCGATGTACAGGAGATACACAAAGTCACTCCATCCTTCTAGGGTCGCTCAGTGCTACATCACTAATTTTTAATGGGGTGATCGGAACCGGGTATGTCAGTCTCGCCCTGAGTCGAATATATGCTGATCATGTCGTTTTCTAGTATATTTGCAACACCCAGTATAATCCTCAATGCATCGGGGAGCGTTGGGATGTCTTTTGTCATGTGGATTCTCGGTGCCTTGGTTGCCGCTGCAGGGACTGCAGTTTTCGTTGAATTCGGGACAGTGAGATACACTCCACGCCTCTTAGGTACATTTCCTCTTACCAGACTGCTATAGGGCCTTCCTCGGAGTGGTGGGGCAAAAACCTACATAGAATATGTCTTTCGACGCCCTGCGTCCATGGCCACTTGCATTTATGCAATGTACGGCGTGTTCATTGTGATTGTTCATTCCATTCCATCTTGCGCACTTCGATGACCCCGAGCCGTGTTCATCCCAGGGTTGCATGGCCTCAGGCAACGTGCCCTTTGGAGAATGTAGGTATTCTACATTGATGTGGTTCCCAGCACATTAATATCTACCCCAGATGCACTCCATGCCTTGGCTTACGAGCGGACACCGACCAACGTCCGGATCATGGCATTCTTGTGCTCGACGTTATGCCTCATCGTGCACGGTGCATTCCCCAGACTTGGTGTAAAACTTCAGGATGCACTTGGTTTATTCAAGCTAGTAGTCTTGGTGATAGTTGCTGGGTCTGGTTTGATGAGCTTGCTCGGAGTCCCTGGGTTTGCTGTTGGGAAGGAATATGATCAGCCTAACAACTACACGTGGCACACGTTTTGGGAAGGTTCCAACTTCGGGGCCAATGCCTTCGTGACTGGAATGTACAGCGTCATCTGGTTGGTGGCTCTTTGTCCTCTCTCGGCAGATGCTATGACTGATTGTATCAGGTCCTACGTTGGATATTCGAATGCCAACTATGTACTGTCTGAAGTCCGCGACCCAGTGAGGACAATCAAGCTCACGGCACCACTGGCCATGTGCCTTGTCACGTTTGTGTATCTGTCTGTCAATCTGGCTTACTTTGCGGTGGTGTCCAAGGCGGACATGCTGAATGGGGGTACCATACCTGCGTAAGAGCATTTTCTGTAGCTCCACCTGGCACACCTAATGCCTATCAGCGCATTGTTCTTCCGGAACCTCTTTGGTCCTGCTACAGAAAGGGTAACCATAGTCCTGTCTTGTGCCAATGATGTTAGAGCTTACCTGCCATAGGCCCTCAGTGTCGTAATCTCCCTTTCCATGCTAGGGAATATTCTGTCAAACCTATTCGCCCACGGCAGAGGTATGAGAAATCCAATTTTCATGTGGGCTAGACACCTCATATAAATGATAGTGGTCCAGGAGCTGGGACGTGAGGGCGTTCTTCCATATTCTTCATTCTTTACAAGCAATAAGCCATTCAATACGCCCCTTGCTGGGCTATTCACGCAATATCTGGTTTCAGTCTTGCTTTCAGTGTTGGCGCCACCGGGTGACGCGTATCTCTTCACTGTCAACTGTATGTGTTTGTCACCTGCCTGTTGATCATGGGATTTTGATCATTGGTCACTAGATACGTCTTACCCTGTTGCATTGTCCAACCTCGCTGTCTCGGGAGGATTGCTGTTGTTGTATACCGATGCGTTCAAGTCGTACGATTGGGACCCTCCATTCCGGGCATACAAGTCCATAGTCTTCTTTTTCTTTCTATCAAATATTTTCTTGGTCGTGGTGCCGACGATACCACCATCCCCTGGTCATGAGCCATATCGTCATCTCCCATATTATGTGAGTCTTGGGTTGGTCATTGTCAAGACCCAATAACTGATGGGCTTTAGTCGCATGTCGTCGCCGCACTCTTCATCGGATTCTTGGGTGTAATTTATTGGTATATCTCATTCAGATGGTTGCCCGCAAGAAATGGATATGTGCTCCAACGGGTAACCATCATCCAGGACGATGGTGTTCCGCGGAGTGTGTTTAGACAGGTACTTTGGGATTAGTTACTTATGTCGCCCTCAACTGTAGGTTTCAGATGATTGACTACACACTATTTGCTGTCATAGACGTTGAACTTGAGTGCTTGCCCGTTCAAATTAAACCAATCCATACCTACAGAGATCTTCCCACGGACGGAGGAAAGTCCTGGATTTTTGGGGTGCTTATAGTGTACAATGTATCTGCTCGTCGTTCAAGTCACTGACTTGAACTCTCTTTAGCTGTATACATGTGCGGCGCACATGTATTATACAAACAAGGACACAGTTCCTGATTTTCAACACTATCGTTAGATGTATTCACTACTGTTTTCGGGGTCACTTTACATGATATGTCCCATGACAAGTCGTACTTCAATGGTCGAGTAAAGTACAGTGATCCACTCCGAAGTCGCAACTCCAGAGTCAACGGCTGTGTCGCTGATTCTTTCAGTTCCCCATTTCGGTTCCGTTCGATCTCGGGTCTCTTGGCTCATCTTGTATGGAATGACCATGTTACTCTCGGTGAAACCTCCTCCATCAGCAATTTTGCAAGTGTCTTGTCTAGGCTTATTGGCACTTTTCTAGCTTATTGTGCCTTTGAGGTTTCTACGAGAGGGCCCTGTCGATGAACTATATGGAGCACAGGCCATGCAAAATATATGAACTTGCTCAGTCAACAAGTCAGATTCTAGTGGTAGTCAAATAATACCCGGCTTGTGTAGTTCGCCATATTCCATAAGTACAAAAAGTCGAAATAAGCTTAGATAAGACCTGTGTAAAATTACTGATGTCGTTGACTCGTGCAACCATGGGACCAGCAAGTTTAGAGACGGAACCTCTCCTTCAGTCGCAATCACATCCCACAACTTCGGTGAAGCCACACGGGCAACGACAAGACATCGAGCATGGTTCGTGGAAGTTGAATTAAGTCCTAGTAGGTCCTGACTACCAGTTCATTCCCACCAGTACGCTCTGGGTTGTTCATGGATGATGTACCCGACAACAAACGCCAGCTAGGTATGTAATTAGGTGGAATATGCAGGACAAATGCAAATGGCTGTCTATTCCTCTAGGGTTGCTTAGTGCTACGTCCCTTATCTTCAATAGAGTGATCGGAACCGGGTATCTTGCACCTGATTTTTTTGGGGAGACATGCTGACTGTACTATCTTCCAGTGTCTTTGCAGCACCTAGTATCATCCTGAATGCATCAGGGAGTGTTGGTATGACATTTGTCATGTGGATTCTCGGTTCCTTGGTTGCTGCCACAGGGACTATGGTGTACGTTGAATTCGGGACAGTAAGACGCATGCTATACCTCACCGGCACAGCTCCTCTTACCCTGTTACGATAGGGCCTTCCTCGGAGCGGTGGAGAAAAGACTTACATGGAGTATATCTTTCGACGCCCTGCGTTCATGACCACCTGCATTTACGCACTGTATGGCATACTTATCGTGAGCACCCTTCCCACCGCACTCTGTCCAGCTATCCCATAACCTTGGTTCGTCTACCCAGGGTTGGATGTCTGCAGCGAGTGTAGCCTTCGGAGAGTGTGGGTATTTCGTGTTGATGTGGCTTCAGAGACACTGATATCCACCTTAGATGCACTCCATGCCTTTGCTTATACGCGGACACCGACCAACATCCGGATCATGGCATTCTTGTGCTCGACATTTTGTCTCATCGTACATGGTGCATTCCTCAAATTCGGTCTTAGACTTCAGAATGCGCTTGGTTTGTTTAAGTTAGTGGTCTTGGTGATGGTCGCTGGGTCTGGTTTGATGAGCTTGCTCGGAGTCCCTGGGTTTGCTGTTGGGAAGGAATATGATCAGCCTAACAACTACACGTGGCACACGTTTTGGGAAGGTTCCAACTTCGGGGCCAATGCATTCGTGACTGGAATGTACAATGTCATCTGGTGTGTGACTCTTCGTCGGCTCTCGAGACATCACTGCTAATTGTATTAGGTCCTATATTGGATACTCGAATGCTAATTATACATTGTCTGAGGTCCGCGATCCAGTGAGGACAATCAAGTTCGCAGCACCACTGGCCATGGGCCTCGTAACATTTGTATATCTGTCCGTGAATGTGGCTTACTTTGCGGTGGTGTCCAAGGCGGACATGCTGAGTGGAGGTACCACCCCCGCGTAAGAGCGTTTCCTGTGGCTTGACTTGGCACACCTGACTTCTATTAGTGCCTTGTTCTTCCGGAATATCTTTGGTCCCACAACAGAAAGGGTGATTATCCTCCAGCTTCATCCCAGGACGTCAGACTTAATTCTTTTATAGATGCTGAGTATCATTATCTCCCTTTCGATGCTAGGGAATATCCTTTCGATTTTGTTCACTCAAGGCAGAGGTATGAGACCCTCCGATTTTCATATGAGCTAGATGCCTCATATAGATGGTAGTCGTCCAGGAGCTGGGACGTGAGGGTGTTCTCCCATATTCACCATTCTTTGCAAGCAACAAGCCATTCAATGCACCACTTCCAGGGCTTTTTACACAATATGTGGTTTCAGTTCTGCTTGTGGTGTTGACACCACCAGGTGATGCCTATATCTTCATTGTCAATTGTATGTCCTCAATGCCCACTTGTCAATTGTCTGACTCTGACAATTGGTCTGTAGACTCCTCCTACCCTCTTGCATTGTTCAACCTTGCTATCTCAGGTGGATTACTGTTGTTGTATACTGATGCATTTAAGTCGTACAATTGGAATCCTCCATTCCGAGCACACAAGTTTGCAGTAATCTTCTTCTTCCTTTCAAACATTTTCTTGGTTGTGGTGCCAATGGTGCCACCACCTTCTGGTCATGGGCCATATTCTCACCTTCCATATTATGTAAGTCCCTCTGTCATTGAGTACACAGAAACCCAATGACTAATGTGCTGTAGTCACATGTTGTTGCTGCACTCTTTATTGGATTCTTGGGTGTGATCTATTGGTTTGTTTTTTTCAGATGGATACCTGCAAGAAATGGATATATGCTTCAGCAAGTGATCACCCAGAATGATGGTGTTCCCCAGAGTGTGTTTAGACAGGTTCCCATAGGGGTGGGGCAGGATTAAATGTTGCCCATATAATGTGAGCTCTAGAGTTAGAAATAGTTGCATACTATAGGATTACAATCATATGAACTTCTTGACTTGGAACTAGTTGCCCCTTGAACTAGAAGGGACTATATTTACCTTGTGGTATAGAATAAACTAGTAATATCACAACTCTCAGACTAAGATTGAGTCTTAGTGTTATAGATGTATGACCAGTGTTAGGAATATCATTCTTAGTATTTCTTATTAGCTCACACTTGTCCCTCACATCACATGACAATTAGATAATGTCTTTTTTATCTTGCTTGCCCTCACTTGCTTATTCCTCAGCATTCTCTTATCATCTGTGATGTCCACTGAGGTATGCTATCCTTTACATTATACTTAGCACATGTATCTGATCAGCCACAACAGCCTACTTGTTGGCTAGGTAATTTAGTGTTCTCTCACCATCTGTGAGATACAGTACACATATAGTGTGTCTGAATTTCAGAAAGTTCATGTACTTCATCACATTATATAATTACCATTTTCTATCCAGTGAAATCTTATCCTCTTCTGACTTGATATGAATAGTCCATACTCTTCATTGTTACAACTTTTTCCCCTTCTCCTCTTCATCATCACACTGCATATCATCTTAACCCTAGCCATTCTCCTTCTATTCTTCCTCATCTTACTGACAGGGATAATCCCTTTGTTTCTCACATATTGTCTTCTTAACTAGACACTATGCTCCTCAAAGCCTCTCACTTCCAGCTTTGTGTTCCTCTCCCTTCCATCATATTCTAGCACTGGATCATGCCTTCTTCATAGTTAGCATGTTCTTCAATGTTCTTCAATGTTCCACAATCTTAGTCACCATTGATTCTTAACATTCTCCCATGTTTTATGCCTTTGTCATTATTGTTCTCTAATGTTCTATGTATGCAGTGAGCCCATCTCACAGAAGTAGTGCTAATGAGAACCCAAAACTCAGCATGCAATGACAGCAAATGAAGACTTCCTGAAAGTTAACCAAAAGCATGAAGAAGCAAAAATAACTCTCACAGCACATTGTGGTTTAATGTTATGCTATCCCTAAAATATGACAGGTGGAGTCCATCAGCTTCATGGAAAAATCAACAGATCCTGTTTGAGATTCAACCATATTATCTGTAAGGTTACAAGAACAGCCATTATGTACATAGTGTAGGGATTAAATGACTGATGAATAGATACATAACTTGTGATTATGTGTCAAGGAAGTTCCAATGTAAGGTAGTCAGATGGTCGAAGGGTCCGGTCAGAGTCCGGACACGGAAAGGCCACGTTATGTGACTTGTAAGTGACTCAGTTAAGTTCAACCGGTCATTTTGAAACAAATCTTTCAAACGCCAGCAAGTTGGTGCACACAAATTCACCAGCGAGTGGAATGCTGACGCCACCCCCCATATCATGGTGACACACAGTGATCACGCCGCATGCGAGCATCTATCACCCTCGTGGCTAATTTTAGTGTTGCATGAGCTGGCAGAAACACCCGACCATCATGAGCGCGTGGCCACTGTGTTTAGACGCTGCTTGGTGTGAAACGAAAACATAGTAAGCCTTTTTCAGCAGTTTGATAGGTTTTATGTCCTGAAACTAGATTCGCTGGTCCCGGTTAGCGGGCCACTGACCGAGAGACATGAGGGCCACACAGGGTCGTCACCGATGAAACCGCATGTACTGACGACCTTGCTGGACAACGAGTAATAATCGACGATTCACCTCAGGTGAGGCCGTAGAGCTCCTTGTCGGCTGCTTATTGTTCATAAATGCTGGGGAGGAGCGAATTGTACGCGCTCAGGCTCTCGAAATCACCATGCCCTATCTCGCGGATTCTATCCTTTCCTTTGTACCTGCTGACCGTATTCCAATACATCTTACGTCCTACATACCAGGCAAGACTCCATTCTCAACATGGCCCACAGTCATCACCATGGCTGTTACGTATCTCGTGATCATACTTGGGACCCGTGAAATTATGAAGGATAAACCAGCTTTGAAGTTGACCGTCTTATTCCGAGCTCACAATTTAATATTGAGCATTGCGAGCCTCATCCTTATGATACTCATTGGCGAGGAAGCATTGTCGAATTGGCTGAAACCCGGAATAGGCACATACGGTTTGCTGTGCGCCACTGAGGCTTACACCAAGGTGAGTATGATGCCATCGATACGGCTCGACCATCAATTCATTTATTTTTTTGCAGAGGCTGGAGTCTTATTTGATGTTGAATTATTACTTCAAGTACTATGAACTGATTGACACGGTCTTCTTGGTTCTGAGGAAGAAACCCCTCTGTGGGTACTTTGCTTTTGGGTTCAAGTTGGCGACCCCTCGCTCTGACCGATCGACCAAACAGTGTTCCTGCATGTATATCATCACGCTGCCACCGTAGTTCTCGTCTTTCTCCATCTGAGCAGTCGAGCAACAGGGGTAGGTGATATCTAACATTCATCTCGACTTACAAGCCCATATCTATTCTAGTGCTGGATTGCGGCCGCATTTCTTAACCCCGGTGTTCATGTGCTGATGTGTGCGTGTCTGACACCGTCTTAAGTTCATCTGGGACTCACAGGACACGTGAAGATTACTATTACTATGCCGCAGCTGGCGGCGCCAGATTATGGGTACGTAGTCCTTGTTTAAATTGTAATCGATCGTGGTTCATGTTAAACGTCATTCAGTGGAAGAAATACCTTACGACAATCCAGATCGCCCAATTTTTGCTCATTCTGGTCACAGCAGGCTTCGCCCGTGAGTTTCGAAATCTCTCAGCTTCTCCTGCTTTTGACAAGTGAGATCGTGGTAGTGTACCAATATGCTGCGTATACTTGGTTTCCCGATCGTCTCCCCCATATGGGAGGTTGTACCCTCCAACCCACCCCGTGCGTCGTCGGATATGCAATCATCCTCAGCTATCTGCTGTTGTTCGTCGACTTTTTCTACGAGACGTACCTGCGGAAGGCGGGATCTGGTAACGGTGTACAGAAACGCTCCAAACCAACGTCCGAGCGGCTTGCTTTTGTGCGCGCAAAAGAGTAGGTTGGGCGCGTCGTCGTGTCGGTTGTGACTAACAGTGCTTCGCGGTCTAGGTAGGACATGGTGAGGAACGTCGCTCGGGCAGGGGCAGTGCATCCCTGCAATCACGTCTGCTCTCTAGCCACACATGGTTCTTGGCCGTATCTGCCCCTGAATTGTACGTTCCCTGATACGTCAGCTGGCGTGAGACATGTATATCGATCTGGCCAAGTGTGACTATCCCGTTCTGCCATCACTTGTCCATCACCTAAATCCAAGGGTATCACTTGCTCCCGACTGACAAGCTGAGTACGGTTTGGCGCGGTATCTCAGCGCTCAGCACCCGCACAAAAGGAAGCAAACGACTCGATCGATCGATCACGTCGGATGTTAGAGTACATCCAGAAGACTCTCGGCACCGCCTTTGTGATATTGACCAGTTGGTCATCGTTTCGACTCTTGTCTGCTACTATGAGCGTTGGTATCGCGACACGTGCCATACCCAACTTTTCACTTCACGTCTGTAAACGCCCGAAACCAGTCCCGCCCAGCCTCGAACGACACCCTCGCAGCCTCCACCCCATCCATCGGATGCGTTTCCTTTGGGAACACCAACATCTCCACCACCTTTCCTTTACCCTTGAGCACGTGATAATACCCCTTCCCCTGCGTCGGCGGCACGCGCAGATCATCCTCGCCAAGTAACAGTAGCACGGGCGCCTTGACGTGATCCAAGTGTGCGATCGGCGAGGCGGCGTATAGCGTAGCGAAGCTCTCTGGGGTAACGTGCGTACCGGGCCCGAATGGGAGCCCAAACTCGCAAAAGGGCCAGTCGGTGATGTCAGATCCACAGAGCTCGCCTGCAGAGATGACAGGGTTGCGCATCGCCGCTGCGCTGAACACGTCAGGATGTTGCCCGATGACTGCCGCGTTCGTCAGCGAGCCCACAGAGAGTGAGATGAGTCATGTGTTGTGAGACTCACGGTGAGCAGCGAGGAAGCCCCCATGGCTGCCACCTTGGACGACTTGTCTCCCGGGCTCAGACAACCCGAGACTGATGAGCTCCTGGACCGTTGCGATACAGTCCTCGACATCGAGTGTCCCGCATTTTCCGAGAAGTTTTTGGATATATTTCTCGCCAAAGCCCATCGACCCAGTGTAATTCGGTAACGATACGGTGTCTGAAAGTTTTGTTCAATTACAGGCCTGTGGAAAGGAAGCGTAGTTGGGACCGATTCACTCACAGCCTTCAAGGGCATAAGCGAGAAACCCGGGAGTGAAGGACGTCACATGGGTTGCGTGCGGTCCGCCATGTGGCATCGTCAAGCAGACAGGTTTTGGCCCTTCCATGGACTCCTTTGACCTAATGACGATAGTTTCGACAGGGTATCTATTTTGAATTGGTATGACATATGCTTCGAGACGGTCAAGGGCCTCCTGAACTGCAGCTTGAATTAAAACGAATACTTGCCCTCGAAATATTGTAGTACTCACGTTTCGGAGAAACGGACGGTTTATCCATGACATGAACGTTCATTGAGAATCTGTCTCGCGCAAAATTTAAAAGAATGGTTTCGGGAGGCGAGGTTGGCGTGCTTCGCGAGCATATCACAGAATTTGCTCCATCAGTTCCAAGCAAGTTCCAGCTATGCAGCGGTTGGCCATCCTGAACGGGCGTTAGATCGATCACATTGCCATTTTCCACGTCGATAGAGATCAACGTCGGACGAGAGCGCCAAAGCGATTGTACCAAAATAAAGGTCTTATCGTCGACTCTGAGGAAAGGGTTTTCCGCCAAGTTGTACTCTGTGTACAATCCGGGGAACTCCTGAGCCTCAGGATCGTAGACTGCATCCACAAGAATTTTGTCACTTGCAGTGCCCTTCAAATCACGGGTATGAAGGGATACCGTAGACGCATGCGCGCGACCCACGGGATTGGATAGCCAGAACAGAGTCATCGGTGCACGATCGGTGTCAAACAAGACACGTGGTGAACGGCAAGAGCGCCCAGGAGCCTCGATCTTAGCGCACTTGCACGCGATGGTTGCGGTTTTTTCCGGATTTTCGCTCGGAAGGATGAGCTCCCATATGCTAGACGGACGATTGAAACATCCTTTGATGCCCAATAGCTTTCCGTCACCAGTCTGCTCGTATCCAGTGGCATAAAGGCGTGTCTCAGTAATGAAAGTTGCCTGACCAAATAGGACAGGAATACTGGGAGGTTGGTCTAGCGACAAGGCTGCAACAGAGGCAGTCGGGGTAGCGTCATTGTCACCATGAGACAGTGCATTTGCGGATCGCCAGCGGAAAACGAAGAGCGTGGGTCTTTTCTTGGTGTACAATTGTTCACCAAAATGAGGAATGAAGCGGAACTTTGGGTATGGATCCTCTTCCAGTCCCTCGGTATTTTCAGGGTTAGCTTCGGCGCTATACACTAACGTGGTTTCGGATGGAGTGAAAGAAAACGACTTGAAGTAATCTGAGGAGGAAAGTATGAGTACTTAAGGAATACCCTAATGAATGCTGTACCATCTGTGTGAAACTGCCCGTGTTGTTTCGTGACGTCCAATGACGCCTCAAGCTGAGCGCCCGACCACACTTCTACATAGCGTTTCTTTGCATCGTTAGCGTCGGACACTTCTCTGAGAATCGCATAGCGCTTCCCCGATGGCGCGGAGAGGAAAGCCAAGATCTCGGATGAATCCTGGCTGATTATGGAGGATATTACGGAAAAGTCGACTGCTGTGTCTGTGCCACCCAAAGTGAATGTTTCCGTGATGGATCGCTTCACATTTCGTTCGTGATCACGAATAGAATAAGAGACACGAACGACTGCAAGGACCAGAGTTAAAGAAACGGATCAGAGGCGATCCTGCTGACCTGAGGCGCCAGATGTAGCGGCGGTGTGGACAAACTTGGCCGACGTTGGCACAGGAAGCTCTGCGAGCTCTCTGTAGAAGCGGGACGAGCCAGTGTAGCGAAGAGAGGACATGGGTCTGTCGGAATCGTAGCTTCCGAACCGATTATCTACTAGTAGTATTAGCGATCACATGGAGGGGATTGAAATCTCCCACCACCGTCGCCGGGGTGGTTCAAGGTGAATGATTGTGCACGACAACATGACGGTTCGTTCAGCAGATAACAGCAAGAGACAAAGTGCAGAGGCTGATAACTCATGCTCGACCTTGCTCGCGAACCTCCCATGACCTCTGTGAGTTGCTCGTATGGCGTCCGTCGGTCCAATATTCCGCACACAACCTGGTGGTCCGGGGCCAATCCGGAGTTATGGAATGTGACCTATCGTAATGGTGAAGACTTCGCGAAGCGACGTGTCACTTGGCTTTTGCGAGCATATGAACCTCGACTCAGCCGACTGGGTATTTATCACCCTATCGTAACACCCCATTCTGCTCGATTGACCTCTCCCTCATGCGCAGAGTCGCTCTCGCTAGCTTTTTGGGGACACACCTCCTCTCCAGAGTCCTCGCACAAACATGGTACGTCGTCTTTTAGCAATGATTTCCACGGCGTTGACGTGTTCTGTTCGTCGTGGCTTGGCAGGTGCGGAAAACACTACAAGGCTGGGCAGAGTGTCATCGAGCCCGGAGGCAGCTTTCCGCTCCCTTCCCCATCTTCTGATCCACTCCTTGCATTCCGGTGCGCACCCGCCATCCGCCCCTACCTTGCAGAAGACGTCTCGTCGCCTGCAGGCATCATCATCGATGCGCTAGTCGTATACTACGACATCGCCGACGCTAAGCCCATCCAGCTTTCAAGCGGCGATAAAACGCTCGACGTGACAGTCAGCTTAGACGGACGGACCCTCGCGACCGAGGCCGTCCCACTGAACGCGACTGCATACGAGTTAACGTTTAGTCTGAAGGACATCACGCCACAAAAGGCGGCATATAACCTTTCCTGCGAAGCATCATATGGTTCACAAACGTTCTCGGCGACGACGAAACTGTCTGTATTGCCGAATCCGACGAAGGGCTCGGTGACAAAGACGGACCTTCGAACAGGCGCGTTGTTGGCTAAGCCTGCTACCGGAAGTGGCGGAAGCTATGAGCCCGTGTTCCCTATTGGATTTTACACCATGTTTGACGGCTATCTGGCAAATAATCTTTCCGTCATCAATGAACTGAAAAAACAAGGGTGAGGCTTCCATCTATTCGATTCTTACACGTCGATACTCACGCTTGCTACAGTTTCACAATCGTACGTTCACCCCCTGTAAAGGAACGTCGCTGCTGACACTAGGAGCAGATACACCCAGTTCCTACTTTCGACAACTTGACCGCGCTGAATTTGGTCATCGATAGGATGCAAGAAGTTGGGTTATACCTCATGTACGACATGCGTTTCACATACACGAACTCCACCTCCGTCACCGAGCAAGTCAACGCGATCAAAAACCGTCCCAATCTTCTCCTCTGGTACACTGGAGATGAACCCGACGGCACATCAGACCCCCTCGACGCGACTACGACCACCTATGATCTAATATACAGCCTGGACGGATATCATCCTGTCAGTCTAGTGCTCAACTGTAAAGACTACTACTGGTCTTCGTACACGGCTGGCACGGACATCGTTATGCAAGACGTGTATATGGTTGGGAACAACGTCACGTGGTCCAACGAGTGGAACACACCTTGCAAGCTCGACTATGGTTGCTGTGGTTGCGACAATTGTGCGAGCATCGCCGAAGGGGACACCGCGTCCGTGCCGCCCGACACAGAGTATTACGGTACTGGTCAAGTCCCCGCAAACAGTGGCATTGGGACGTACTTTGACGTAAGCGATCGCGTGGCGAGCTTCAAGAACCGGTTGGAGGTGATGGGTTGGGAGCGTACCAAGGCGGTGTGGACCGTTCCTCAAGCGTTTGGTGGTGACGGCGAGTGAGTACCACAATCGGACAGCTTATCCGCCGCGTGACTGATTTGGCGATAGATACTGGGACCGCGCGCCGACGGGCGAAGAGTTCATCTTGCAGAGCGTCCTGGGTATCAACCAGGGCGCGCTCGGCGTCGTTCCATGGGACGACCCGACCCCGGCAGATATCAAAGCCTCTGCGTCGGCGTTCGCGCTGAGCTTGCCCAAGATGACGCCGTACTTGTTTAACCCTGGGTCTGTGCGCACGACGTACGTCGTCGGGGGTGCTTCTGTAGCTACGTGGAAGGCAGACGGGCAGACGCTCATGCTCGCGGCTAATACCTATTACGTGGACCAGACGGTCGGCTGGAAGGCGTTGGGTCTTGAGGGGTCCGGTGCGGCGACGGTCTTTGTGAGCGGAACTGTGAAGACGGTGAGCGACGGGTTTACGCTGGGACCTGTAAGCTCTGCAGCGTTTGTCGTCCCTACATAGGGTATTTGCATACGACATGGCATACTTGCCATCTAAAATGCACGGGCTTGGGAATCACACAATGTTTTTCCTCCATGCGATACCGTAGACGGCACGGCGCGTCGTCCGGGCATTGTCATAGCATGTCCTAGTAATCAGTCGTTTCCTCGTGTCATGTTCGCCGCCACATGACATGGCGGGCTAGAACAACTCGAGTGATCGCATCCAGGGCACAACCGCAAAACTCTGTTCGGTCTCAGATCAACCGGCCATGTAACAATTATCGCGTCGATCACAACTTAGCCCAAGCAGATCTAGAGGGAAATACACATCATAGCCAACGAAAACATGCCAACGGACGAGAGAGAGAGGAGGGAAAACAACAACTCAGACATCCTTGACCTGCTCTTCCAGGTACGCCCATAGCTCCTTCCCAATCTCAGGGTCCTGTGTATCCGCGCGAGGGTTGCCGATGCGTGCCCACGGAATGAGGTACTGTACAGCACAATTCAAACATGGTTCGAAGACGAGGCACAGCGCAAAACACGACACACCTTGCCGTTCAGCGACCTGCCATCGGGACACGTGCCTGCGTAGAGCTGGGTGATCGCACCGTACGACACGTCGTACAGTAAGAGAGACTGCGGAGTGCGTCGTCAAATTAGATAGATCACCGCGCCGTGATGCTCAAAAGACGCGCACACCGATCAACTGGAGGTAGCTCGCCGAGTGCCGCTGCAACTCGGTCTTGATGCCACCTGCAGATACGCGTATGAACGACGTTCTAGATGTCAGGTGAGGGCGTACACGGACCTGGGTTCAGGGAAGTCGAGACGATGCCTTGATCTCCGTATCGTCGCATTAGCTCCGCAGAGAAAACGATATTGCCCTGTCGAGATCTGCATCAACGGAACGAAAGCTGACGGACACGACGAGAATGAATCTACCGTCTTGCTCTGTCCGTACAGCTGCCACACGCCTTGCTTTCGGCGTGCCGGACCGTCTTTTATGGTGTCGTACTGAAGATTGCCGAGCCAGTGTCCGTTGGATGAGGTATTGACGACCCTGGCAATACCATCCGGCGATGCCTTGGCGGTAGAGAGCAAGGTGGGAAGCACGAGTTTGGTAAAGTAGAAGTGGCCGAGGACGTTGGTCCCAAACTGAAGATCATAGCCGTCATCGGTAAGCATGTCCATTGGAGGTGTCATCACGCCACTGAACCGACACAAGACACAGCACGTCAGCAATGTGAGAAACGATCATCAAGTCGATCCTACGCGTTGTTAAACAGAACGTTGAGCTGTGTTTCCTTGCTACACCAAATGTCAATTTTCACGACTATCGTTGCTTAGGGCTTGCGAAAGCTCACGAGTTGAATTCTGCTGCTGCTTGTTTGACGCTCTGCAAGCTCGCCAGGTTCATGAGAAGAAGGTTAGCATCTTTCCCGGTCGCGTTCTTGAGTTCTTCGAGGGTCGCTTCGCCCTTGGATTGATTACGCGCAGTAATCCAGACTTTGGCGTTCTTGGTCAGCAAGACCTGAGGGATCGAGGTAAATGACATGAAGGGACGCAGGAGGGTTGCGCCAGCAAACTACTCACTCTGGCAGTCTCCTTGCCGATGCCAGCCGTGGCACCGGTGACGAGGACGACCTTGCCGGTCATGTCTGGTACGTCCTTGGCTGTGAACGAGGGACGACCGGAAAAGATATTCTCCTTGGTGGCAGACCAGACAGCTCCCATGTTGAGTAGGATGCAGAAAATAGTTGTTCGGTTGAGTCAGAGGGCCTCTGACACGGCGAACGGAGTGCGTATTCACACGGCAGGATGACTGACGGGGTCTTACGATGCAAAGTATGAGTGTAGCAAAGTGGACAAAGAAGCCGTGCATATTCAAGTAATCAAACTTTGTAGATTCTTCGAACACGACTGCGAGTCGAAGTAACAGACTTGGAGGAAGGCCGAAGCTATGCCTGAAATAATGTCACCAGCGCCAATCTCAACCGTTAACAGTTAGGCTGTTCTTGTTGTTGGACATTGCGCGCGCTAACCTACATGATTCCTGATCCATCGTGTCATACGGAAGCTGGGATCTCGGGGTTGTCACAACCCATCGCACTCTCTCCTGCTGAGCCCTTTCCTTTCGAAGCAATAAGACACACTGACTGGTCCAACTGTCTCGACCACCATAACACCGTCCATTTTTGTGTGAGTGACATGCTCATGTATCCATGAGTCACGACGATCATATCGTGTAACTAATACACTCCCCGCAACAGATCGTGACTCGGACTGTCATTATGTGGACGGCGAAGAGGGGTTCAACCACTTGACGGTGTGGCCCCGAGACGACAGGCTCTTCCACCGTTTCAACTTCCCCTCCCCTTTGTTGATCAAGACTTCAGTGGCCGGCCGTCAGTAAATCCGCCACAAGTGCTTTCAATTCGGCTTTTTTTTTTTTTTTTCAGGTCCCCACTGCAGCCGCTGACCTGATGTTAGAGAGGATCATCGCTATCAAAGATCCCATCGACCTCCTTGTCAATGACCACCCCCTCTCACCTGTCACCAGTCGCTCAACCTTTGCTTCATGATGGACACATACTCATCTAGTCAACAAGTGGGGTCGAATGCGTACTTTCCCGGATCCCCACTCTGATAGTGTCATCCGCGTAGATTTGAAGCACTGCCGCTGCGCGTGACTTGACTTACCGTTGGTCTGCAGCTGAGATGTGGTCGCTATTCATGCAGTCAATTAGAAAATAGAGATGGAGCTGGAGAGCTGAGAGATCAGGTAAGGACCAGTGGGTGAAGGTGATGTGCTACCGCCACTAATTGTTCAGGTCGGACACGTGCTGATTGCCGAAGCCACTGTGACTTGGGTTTTGCACCAAGATTCTCGACTTGGTTGCCATGACAATGACGTGGTGGAGTGCGCCGTCCGAGTCAGTCACAGCCGCACCTAACTCCCCTACCGTCCGTATCTGTTCCAAACAGGCATCGATGCCTGCGTTTCTCCCTTGAGCGTTCCATCCCCACCTCCTTCAGCAGAGCCATTGGCCCATATTTTCCACTTCGGCTCAGTACGAGGGCCAGTGCTCCAAACCGACTCGAACTCGACACCCGAATGCTAGTCAATCTGAGTACCACCATGATCATCCCTTTTAGTCTCCGGTACAAAACGACGCAAGTAATAAGTAACCTCGAACTTTCTCTAATCATTCATGAAGAAACGGTGTGTTACTGCCTTACTGGTTGCTAGGTATTGATCGAACAGTTTCGTTCTTTCCCTACAGACAGGGCAGCATAGTGATCGATCCCGAAGAGGCACACTTGATTGAGGTTACCGTCATCATGCGCACTGTGGTATTCGATAGCTCGTGGGCCACCTCTTACTTCCTGATACCAGGTTTTATGACCCAATCTCTAGTGTCATCTGCACGGCCTTTTTCTCCTTGACCGTGCATCGAAAGAAGTAACCACACCCAAGTCATCTCACTAGACGTTGTCGTGAGCATCTGTCCCTCAAAGTACCAGGTGTAAAAAAAAAGACATGATATACTCTCTGGAACGTGGCTACATGATTCGTCTCAACGGCTGAGTTGAAAAAGTTTTTCAATGGCGAAATCATTCAAGCCCAATGATTCACCCGCGTGCATTAGGGTCAGGATGGTTTGGGGCCGACTTGACAGTGCCTGGAGAGATATTAATCATTCAGTGGGTCCTCTCAATGTCAATATTTTGGCGTCACGTATGAGGATCAGGTGATCGCGTAGGTTGTCTCGCACTCGAGGGGGGGCTGGTACGCCCGTACCACGAGCATTGTCCATTCAAATTGTCTTGGATTCTTGAGCAGACTGTCGATACCTTGATTCGTCTCATTAACTCAACCCTAGCGTTTTCGGATCAGATCCGAGAGTAGAAAGGAAAACGACTCGGATGACAATCCAAAATAAATCTAAACGTTATGCTAGTAAGCCTCGATTTTGGTGCTCTGACAAGTTTCACAAGGTGAAAAGTTAAGAAGTTAACTCTCTTCGGTGCTTCCTTGGTTATGGGACAGATGGGTTGTCGATGCTGAAGCGACTTGGAAAATTGAACAAGGTGAGCATTGGTTGATGGAAACCTCAACTTGAAGTGGCTAGTCTGGCCAGTGGGCATGCCGTCACTAATTCACTCTCGTTTACTGCCAACCGGATGTCAACTCAGCACCGGAAGTCGGTCTCCTGAACTTACCCTTTTTCTTTTAGACACATTGCATCAAGTAATTCCTTAATTTGTGATGGGCTAGCCAATCAGAACTGGCGCCAAGGTCTCGTCGAGCACGTTACACGACAATACTTCTGCTGGGCCCATACCGCGACACCGTAATGATTTACGTGACTCGAATTCTTTGCTCGGCTGCCCATTCCACAGCCGTTGTAAATATGTAGGATGCACAAGTGGATGGCGTGAATTTTACCCACCTTCGGATTCACCATGCCCTACCTTGCGGACTTTATCCTTTCCTTTGTACCTGCTGGCCGCATTCCAATACACCTTACCTCATATATACCAGGAAAGACCCCATTGTCGACGTGGCCTGCAGTCATCAGTATAACGGTCACGTATCTTGTGGTCGTATTTGGCACCCATGAGACCATGAAGGACAAACCCGCTTTGAAGGTGGCCGCCTTATTCAAAGCTCACAATCTTGTATTGAGCATTGCGAGCCTCATCCTCGTGACACTCATCGGCGAAGAAGTTTTCTCGAATTGGCTGAAACCCGAAATAGGTACATACGGCTCACTGTGCGCCCATGCAGCCTACACGCAGGCAAGTAGAGCATTCAGTCATCAGCATGGTAATGTCTTTATGACCATTGACCGTTCTTCAAGAGGCTTGAGTTTTACTTGACGTTGAACTACTACTTCAAGTACTACGAGTTCATCGACACGGTCTTCTTAGCTCTAAAGAAGAAACACTTGTGTGAGTGTTTTCTTTTCGTGTGCTTGACCCGTCGCCTTGATTATTCGATTAAACAGCGTTCTTGCATGTATATCACCATGCCTCTACGGTGGTTCTGGCGTTTGTTCAATTGAATCAGCGAACAACAGTGGTAGGTATTTTCATTTGTGCACCCCGACCTACGACCTATGTGTGTTCTAGTCCTGGGTTGCGGTGCTCCTGAACCTGAGTGTTCACGTGTTAATGTGTAGGTCCGACATCTTTGTGAAATCGCCTGGTACTCATAGGCGGCTATAAGATTACTATTACTACGCCACAACTGGCGGCGCCAAATTATGGGTACGCGTTTTAATTCGATCATAGTGGACTATGGTTGAATGGGACTCAGTGGAAACGATACCTCACGACGATGCAAATTGCCCAATTCTTGATCGTCTTAATAACAGGGAGCTTTACTAGTAAGCATTGAAGTACCTCTGCCTCCTTTTTTTGACACATGGCATCGTGGTAGCTTACCAGTATGTCGCGTATAATTGGCTCCCGGCCTATCTGCCTTACGTTGGCGATTGTTCCGGTTCACCTACTGCAGTCATCGTCGGTGGCGGGATCATCTCCAGTTATCTCTTGTTGTTCCTCAACTTCTTCGATAAAACGTACTCACAGAGAGCTGGATGTGGCGACCTGTCCCCGGTCGACAGTACAAAACACTTCAAAGCCATCAACGGCTGCGTTGGGGAGTCTACTCTCGTACATGGACAAGAATAGGTCGGAACGCTGTCGCGTCGGTCAAAACGAACTAATGGCCATTCATGATCACCCGTCTCGGTATGAGACCATAGAGGGTGTATAGTCGTCGTATTACCAAAACGATCGAGATGCGTTCATGTTACTGCTTTCGAAGTTCTGTCTTGCTAGGCTCGGTGCTTTGAATATCATGTTCCCTTGCCTGGCTATCTCGGACATGGGTGCCTTCTGTATGCACGCACTCGCTCTACATGAAGAGCTCCCTTCTGGCCAGACGTTCTGCCGCCGCTGTTCTGGGCTTTGCGGAGAATTGGAAAGGTGTCTGATGGGATTAAGAACGAAGAAAGAAAGATAAGCGACTTGCCTTTCAACAAAGATCGAACACCAACACGATCGTTGCACGCTTCCACTTGATGAACTGGTGGGGTGCCCTCGACCCGTTCTCGACAAATTTGGGTGAAATCACGGTGCTGGGAGCAGGGAGGGAAACACAAGCTAGGATGTGGTACAGCCTCTGCAGCCTCTGCCCGTCAATGGGCTTGAACCTTGTGTCTTATCACCGTACCAACGATGGAGGTAGGCAAGATCTATCCGTCTCAGACGAAAGTACGGCACTGAGGTGACGTTGGGAAAAGTCGCAAGTTTAAATTTGCGGCAAGTGCAATGTGCGTTGTCCATCGTAAAGCTATTCTGAATGGGAGAATAATCTCCAACCCAGGGGGAATCGTTCGTTCGGTACGCATGACTTGAATTGAAGTTTGCTTTATTAATTTGGTTGATCGTCTCTAGAGTCCGCTTTTGTACCTGGAAAGAGTAGGTCGGAACGTCGTGTCTGTCGAGAGAGCTAGCGACCATTCTCAGTCATCAGCCTTAGTATTGTCCCTGCACTACGAAAATGACCAATCAAATACATTCGAGGTCCTGTCTCCTGGGTCCTGAACTTCAAACATCACATTCCCTGCTTGGCTGCATCAGACCTACTCTAATGTCCCTCCCTGATGATACGTTCGGCCGTCGCCGTTCTGGGCTTGATGGAGCATTTAAAAGGTGTCTGATGACTGGAGAACGCGAAAAGAGCGATGAGCGAAAAGCCACGTCTCACAAGACTCGAACACCGACATGACCGTCCCTCCCACCTGATGGAACGCCGGGGTGACCTCAACCCCGTTCTCGACATGCTTCGAGATGTCAAACGCAGCAAGCGATTGGGCGCACATGAGCCACATGCTCGCGTGTGCGAGGAATAACCCTGTTCGTATAGATGCAGCGCATGGAAGTCGATTCCTCGTTCTGGGAGTCAGCAGAGCGACCGTGACTCACCTGGGCATTTGCTGTGCAAGGATCGGATGGTCAGCACCGTCTTCTCGACCATCACGTCGTTCCTCACCGTCGTCCAAATCCAAAGTATACATTCCAAGGATGAGGTTCCGGATCTGCGCCCATGAAACGTTCTGGTTTGAACTCCAATGGGCTCGTGTAAGTTCTTTCGTCGCGAAGTATAGCCCTGAATTCAACAAAATGTTTGGGTCCATGGCTCGTCATCTCAGTACTGTGAGCCTACCAAATGTTGACCACAACATAAGCCCCTACAGGGATTGAGTATCCCTCATACTCATCATCAGTTGCGGCACGCCTCAGAGCTACAGAACCTTGGTTGATAAACCGCGCCTGTGAATCGAATAAGGAACCTACTCAGCGGAACGGGGGGATGCCACCGCAAAAGCTCTGTGACCACGGCTTCCAGATATGGCAGATACGGCCGATCATCGAATGTAGGCAGTCGACGAGTACCAATAACTGAGTCCAGCTCCTCCTGTGCTTTTTTCATGACGTGTGGATAGAGCGTCATAGCAAGGTAGAAAGCATGAATGGCTGATGTGGACTGGGAAATGGTTATGTTGTAATAGGAGTATAGGACACGAGTTTCGTACCGTGTCTACACCTCCTACGGATTCAGTGGTGTTAATACGAGACTAGGATCCTGACATTGATATTGTGCGCACCTGGATACATCGACCATCCAGTCCATTTGATATTGTCTCGTAGTTCTCCGGTGAGGTCTGGCATACTCAGCAGGCGAGCAGAAAGCGATGGTAGTGCTGTACCAGCGGCCTCCAAATCCGAGTTGGCAGACGGCAAGGAAAAAGAACAACGGAGCTCACTAGCTGAGATAACACATAATTATGAGGGATTTCCACTACGGCATGCAAAACAGAGGCGAATTCCTCGGCTTCCTTCTTGAAACCGGCGCCAGGAAACCATGACGGGATGTACTTTACTACAGAGGCTATAAGGTCCTCGAAGAGGTAGCGAAAGGATATTGACTTACAGAAAGGAAAGAGATCGACATAGTATTCACCTGCTGCCGTTGCCTTGGCTAATTGTGAACCTGCTAATTCGGCTAGCCCGACCATAGGATCATCCCCCTCCTGCATGACATATCCATGCGAAAGGCGCAAGAGGATGGAAACAAAATTTCTGTAATATCACGAATTGAATGACCGAAAGGATTCGTCTCGGACACACATACCTGCGAATATGTGTCCGGATCTTGTCTGGCTGCTCGAGCACCAATTGCAAGGAATGTCGAGTTTCAGTCTCGATCATTTCATGCCACTGTGCTACGGCAGTGTGACTGCCAATGGCCTGCGCAACCCATTTTCGCTGCGTCCGAAACCAATCTGTGTAGTCAGCCAGTAACATGGTTTTACTCCAACCGGATAGCTCTCCACCCATAACGGACCGAGGACGGTCAGAATGATTGACGCCACGTTTCTCCAGGAGGTCATCTGCAATCTTGGCAGAATTAACGAGGATGATATTGTATCCGAATAACGAAAAGGATGCAATGTCACCTATCCGACGAACGATCAGTGATGGCGACCTTTACGACCATACAAATTCTGCAAACCATATCTTTGGTTAAACTCGAGCAACTTCAACCATGGTTTCTCTTTCGGGATCTCGAAGAGGCACCGAAGACCAGACATGCCTGGTGGCAAACGGCGAGCTCGATACCATGCGTAAAGTTCGTGAAGACAGATAAAAAAGACGAGGATTACGAGCGTTCCAAAAACCATGATGCTGGTGACGAGAATGCCTGGGGGAACACGAACGAGAATTATGTGGGTTGGGATCTGCATGTTATATTTCGTTTCTCGGTACCGACTCGGATTCCATGATGGTGCTAGGCCAGATCTGATCTGCCAGTATCAGATGAAGTGACGTTACCATGTAGATTCCATTGACCCGAAATACGGTGTCGAGTTGGCCTGTCAACGCGTACTAATTAGCAGCCAACTCAACTTGACACTCTCGTAAAACACCAGGTGGTATTCCGTATAGGGGAAGAATTTTTCCTATGACTTTCCAGTAATATGAACGCCTCCGATTGTTTTAGTTAGACAAGGATAATACAAGAGATCATTGTACCAAGGAAATAAAACAAGGACCATCGACGACCCGGGGCGGCGGTGAACTAAGTAGTAGCCAATATCGAACTTGAAGTGAATATGTCTACTATTCAGTACAGAGGCGGGCTATCGCTGGTGGTGTGCAAGGTGTACATGTCAAGAAACCATGCTCTACCTGCTCGAGTAACGTTCCTCATCGTGCACCACCTAGATCGCGCATGATTGTTAGTCCTTTTGACCGGGATGACGACCTGACGTACTCTCTTCCACGTAGAAAAGCAGGCTCTCCGGCACCACGGCAGTCGTGGTCGGTTCATAGCGTCCCTGTATAGACCGCCTTTGTACGACCAAGCGCACCAATGTTACTAAATCATGCGACCCAGCCTTCCGAAGGTACGTTTCATAGAAGAAGTCGAGGAACAACAGGAGATAACTCAAGATGATCCCACCCCCAACGATACCTGCGGTGGGTGTACCGGAACAGCCCCCCATATGAGGGAGATATGCCGGGAACCAGTTGTATGCAGTATATTGGTAACCTGTAACGATACCAGTGTTTTAAGAGGGAAGGTGAGCATACTTTGACACTCACTAGCAAAGGCTACCGAGGCTAGGATGACCGTGAATTGGACGATCTGCATTGTTGTGAGATGTCGTTTCCACTAGGTTGCATTTAAATGTCAACCACGGTCAGTTTTGATCGAACACACGACACATACCCATAGCTTGACACCTCCAGCTGTAGCGTAATAATAGTAGTCTTCAAATAATCCATGAGCGTCTGGTAATTTTCACACAATACTAGACACGCACACATCAACACGTGAACACCGAGATTAAGGAATGCCGCAATCCAGCACTAGGATGAATGTAAGTTCGCAAGTCAAGGTTCATGGTGGATAATGCCTACTACTGTTGCTCGGCCATTCAACTGGACAAATGCTAGAACAGCAGTAGCCGCGTGATGGTACACATGCAAGAAGGCTTTTGGTCGAGTGATCAGTATGGTGTGATGGCGATGATACGAAAGTAAAACACATACAGAGAGGCTTCTTCTTCAGAACCAAGAAGACTGTGTCGATGAGCTCGTAATACTTGAAGTAATAGTTCAACATTAGGTAGAACTCCAACCTCTGGAGGAACAACGTACGATGAGTAGTCACATCCTACTGTTGCCAGAACACTTACCGCCGTGTAGGCTTCACTCGCGCACAACGAGCCGTATGTACCAATTTCAGGCTTGAGCCAATTCGAGAATACCTCTTCACCGATGAGTGCCATGAGAACAAGGCTCCCAACGCTCAATATTAAGTTGTGTGCGCGGAATGAGGTGGTCAGCTTCAAGGCTGGCCTGTCCTTCAACATTTCGCGTGTCCCGAATACGATCACCAGATACGTGACCGTCATGCTCATGACCATGGGCCATGTCGAGAACGGGGTCTTTCCTGGTATATATGATATAAGATGTATTGGAATACGGTCGACAGGTACGAAGGAAAGGATGAAATCTGCGAAGAAGGGCATGGTGAGCGGGAATCTGTTCATGCTCCCTACTTGTACGTTTCCCTATCCGTGAACGCTATCAAACGGGCAGTTGAATACACCTGACATGGACCTGTTTGTCGATTATGTGACTCGCTGCCTATCCGTTGAGGCTATTCGTACGAGCAGTTATTCCTATCTGCTGTGGCCGTAGATTGTCTTACTGATCAGATAAATGAGTGACGAGATTCTCAGAAGGGTTAGATTCTTTCAAGATCCAATCAGAGGTAAAATTTGTGCTTGTGTGTATCGGACGAGAGCTGTCAACTTGTCAGGGGGGCCATAGCAGGGCGATTACTCTCCTTGAAGGGCCGGCGCTGGGTAATTAGGTCCAGAGCCCTGACCATCAGGCGACTGTCATTGTTGAGATTGGCGAGCGCGCCCCTCTTTCCTCGCGTATTATAATCCATCTCACCCGATCCTACAGCTATACTCGCGTACTCTGGACATCGCGTACACTAGTGTCCGGCCCGGCTATGTCCTTATGCCTAGCGACATTCGCGACGAGTATATAGATTGTTTCTTTTCTACGAGACACCTCGGTTCGTTGCCCGCGCACGACTGAGCTAGATCTCTTGGTAGTCGCGCGCTGTCGCTCCCATTCTCCGCCAGCCACCTGATCACTCGGGATTACCATATGTTTGTAATCCCAAGATACGCAGTTCGTCGCAGTACCGCCGGTCCCTGTCAAGTTGGCCATAAGCTACTTGTCAGACTCGACGCATCGCTCACGGTAAACCCCGAAAAGGAGACTTGGTCCCGCTCTGTCACTTGTGAGCTGGTCTTGAGTCGGCTCATTTCTGGTTCGCAGTCGTTGTCATTGATGACGTTTTCTGAATCCCGCCACTTCGCCGCCGTCCTGAACATGTTCCCACTGCTGGCAGGCGACGACCGTGTCAGAAAAGTCTCAACCGGGTTTGAGTGAGGAGCATCCGCTGACGTGAAAAGGATTCCAGGCGACAGATGTCCGACTTCGCACCGCGGAACGCCATCCGAGACTATATTTGCTTGTCAAGTAACATGAAGCCCATACGTATCCAGTATTGATATGCTAACGCAAAGTCAGAAGAGCAAAAGGTGTGACATTACAGACATCGCATGTGCCTATGACCCGTCTGTAGGCCTGCGTCGCCAATCCAGAAAAGCAGTGGCTACGGCGACAGAGTGATGGATAAACCGACCCCCCGAGTTGTGACTCCTCCACTATGATCTGGTGGCAGAGCTTCGTATCCACTCTTGGGACCATTCTCGGACCTGCTATTTCACTGCTCTTCCTACTCGTTTCACTGACTTTGTGTTTAGTCGAACTTTATGAAAAGCACCAAGCCCGCCGATTGCCGCCCGGTATCTCTGGTCTTCGATGTCTCCTAGAGATCCCCTCCAAAGAAACATGGCTAAAAATGCTCAAATTCAACCAGCAGTATGGTGTGTTGAGCCAGGATCATAAAGTTTACTGGCACTAATTGTTCGTTGGATAGGTGACATTGCTTCTGCGTCACTGTTCGGATACAACGTGATTGTCATTGGCTCCGCCAAAATCGCCGAAGAGCTGCTGGAGAAGCGTGGCGTGAATTACTCTGATCGCCCTCGATCGGTTATGTGTGGCGAACTCTCCGGGTGGGGCAAGATCATGCTCCTTTCCAATTATAACGAATGGTTCCGTGCGCACCGAAAGTGGTTCGCGCAAGACATTGGGAGTTACACCACTGTGGCAAAGTTGCATGGGATGATCGAATTCGAGGCTCGACGGTATCTTCGATGCGTACTCGAAGATCCGGAGAGGAATCAAGCCCATGTTCGCAAGTAAGTTTCATGCACGTTGTCTGCTGTTATCGCTGAAGGTGCTCTTTAGATACTTCACTTCTATAATCTTACGCCTCTCCCATGGTTATGTGACCCAGACTGGAGACGATCCTCTTGTCGATTTAGCCCATGAAGCAAACTCACAATTGTCGATGGCTACCGCACCTGGTATATACTATGTCGATCTCGTTCCTCTTAGTGGGTCATTGACTCGTCATACTCGAAGATGCTAACATTCATACAGTGAAATACGTTCCGTCTTGGCTTCCTGGTGCTGGATTCAAGAGAAAGGCAAAAAAGTATGCTGACGTCTTGCGGGACCTTATTGAAACTCCTCACAGTTATGTGAAGTCTCAGTTAGTGAGTCATTTAGTTACTTCTGTTGAAGCGTACCAAGCTAGATTTGCCGAGGCCGCTGGGACTGCACTGCCCTCGTTATCGTCTCGTATAATGAGCCAGCCAGGTCTAACTGAAGAACTAGAGGACAGCGTCAAATGGGCTACAGCATCGATGTATCAAGGTATGACCTCGTCGATCCATTTTTCACCCTGATATCATTATTGAACACCAACCATAGGTGGTGCAGACACGGTAAGGGCCTCCGTTTTACGATCGCGTTCAGTGTTGGATGCCTCCTTCAGGCCAATTCTGTTGCCTATGCCTTCTTCCTAGCTATGACACTCTATCCACATGTCATGAAGAAAGCGCAACGAGAGTTAGACTCCGTAGTGGGTTCTAGTCGACTGCCAACATTCGCTGACCGCCCGTCTCTGCCGTACATGGAAGCAGTGTTCACAGAGCTTCTGCGTTGGCATACGCCTGGTCCCTTCAGTCAGCCCTTTCCACGTATCATCGCGCCTCGTGTAAACTAACCCGGTTCATGTAGCCATACGATGTACGAGAGTCGACGATGAGTACGACGGGTATGTTATTCCCGCAGGTTCCTATGTTTTGGTTAACATGTGGTGCGTCATGAAAACATCCATGCACGACGTTTTCTCTTGACGCGATGTCGTCCCAGGGCGATGCTCCGTGACGAAAGAACGTATTCGGACCCCTTGGAGTTCAAACCCGAGCGGTACTTGGGAGATAACCCAGAACCTCACCCTGGGAATGCCTGCTTCGGCTTTGGACGCCGGTGAGAATCGATCACGCTATCTCAGGGAACAGTTTGATCACACGGAGTCCCTTGTGTTTAGGAAGTGTCCAGGTAAGGACCTGACCTGGTGTCGTGATACGCAGCGTCCGCGTGATGATCTGATGCTGAACCTTGGTCATGACACACAGGATACTTTCTCGGACATTCGTCCGTCTGGCTCGTGTGCGCCCAAGCGCTCGCTGTGTTCGACATCTCGAAGTGCGTCGAGAACGGCATGGACATCACCCCCGAGTTTAATCTGGTAGGGGAAACGATCGTGTACGTGTAACCGACGTTCACGTTGTACGACGAGGCGTTGGGCCGCGCGCGCTGACGCCGAATTCGCCGCCCTAGTCATCAAGCACCGTTCAAATGCTCGATCCAGCCGAGATCGGCGGACGCTGAGCGACTCGTACCCTGAGAATGTCCCGCCCCATGCTCGTAGGGACCCAATCATATAGGGCGTCTACGTCGAAGTTGGTCTTGGATCTTGGTCTCCTTTGAAGCCGTAGTCTTGGAGCGATGCGATCGTCGTTGGTACTATAGTATGAGTCCTGTCCGTGGTTGGCGCTCGGCTTCCTTCCCCTCGTCTTTTGCTTTTGTTTTCGTCTACGTGACTACATTATCGAGAGCTTGATGAATTTTTGGACTGTTTGCGCGCGCGCGCGCGTGTGTGATTAGGGCTGTTCAGGCTCTCTCTCCCCGCCCGCTGGGAATATCCAGATGGGTGTAAGCCTACCAGCTTACCTAGGTACCTATAACTAGCAGATATACTGCCCGGGATAATGGATGCTATGCATTCAGCATTGTTGCCTTTTGGCATAACGGTCTTAAGCGGCGGGCGGTCAAACTGCTTATAACGAATAAACGTCATCTGTAAGATTTGTGCACATGCAAAACGAGTATGGCTAAATGTGTAGCTCATTCACAAAAAGTAAGATTACAAAAAAGATCACAAACACCCGCAAAAATTAGATCTCCACAGCAACTGGCAGGTCACGAATCGGAACAGGGAAAAGACGTCCTGAGCTGGACTGCGCTAGATGCTAGATCGCAGTGATGAATCGATCCATCCTATATCGAGAGCTCGTCGTAGCGAGCGACGCGCAGACGTTGACTAGGAGGAACACACTGCTGCGAGCCATGAGGTACACCGCCGAGCAAGATGCCAACTCTCTTCATGGCAAGCAACTGCGCATAAACTCCGGTCAAGAGAACAGAAACGTAATGCAGTTCCGACGGGAGAGACGTACGTTGTGCGCAGCGTTGCTGTGGTCGTAAAGGCCACCAAAGAATACGGGAGTGGCGTCCTCACCTATATTCTTCTTCAGAAGATGTGGTCCACCGGGATGCTCGTCAAAGAAATCGCCGACGTCGTGGATGTACCCTGCGATACAGATCAACGCTCGAGACGCCGCTTGACGTTGGTCTGAGATACAGGTTATTAGGTGTGATGCAGACAAGTGCGATTCAACGCTTACAGTCTTCCCAGGTGATGACTGGCAGATCGGGTTTCTCAGATGGCCAGGAGAGCATATCTTGCTTCTGCCGAAGACGCTTGAGTTGGACGGTCAGCTCGGCTTTCTGCACTTCGTTGTCCGAAAACCTCTGAATAGAATATACACGCGTTCGATGTGGTTTTGCAGAACAGATAAACGAGACGCACCTTGAGATGAGTCGCGAAACCAAGCTTTTCGCATAACCACAAGAACCATTTGGTCGGATCGTACTGGTACAGCTTATACCCATTACGGTAATCCATCGGAAATTGATGGTGGAAGTTGTGGTAGCCTTCACCCATCGTGATGACCGCCGTGAGGACGCAATCTTTGGGTGTAAGCTTGTTATCATACGGCTTATCTCCGAGCCAGTGACACAGCGAATTGACACAAAAAGTTGACTTGACAAAGAGAGAGTTAGTCTCGAATGCATCTGAGAATAAGTATACCCACGTGCTGTACGAATACGAGACGAATCAAGCCGGCCCAAATGAATCCACCTCGCCAATCTCCCCATCCATACCCGGGGATACAGGTGGGCACGACAATCGCCATGATGAAGGCGAGGAGGAGATAGTATTTGTGCTGCCATCTGACGACGGGATTCATTCTCAAGTCGCTGACATCTGCAGGACCTGGTTTTCGCCTAGGCTTGAAGATCATCCACCCGATGTGGGAATACAACAACCCTTTACGGGCATCGTAAGGGTCGAGGTCGGTGTCGGTGTACCGATGATGGGCGCGGTGCCCTCGAGCCCACCACGCGATGGAACCCTCGACAACGCCAGCACCGAGAATAGCTAAAACGTACTCCAACGTCCTAGTTGCCTTGTAGGCGCGATGCGTCCATAGACGATGATAACCGGCAGTCAAACCTTGCATATCATTAACTAACGACAAGTCTCTAACCACACTGACGAGAGAAACGTACCGAAACCGGTGAGGTGAGAATAAACCACAAACCAGATTGCAGTCTTCTTGTATAAAGGTGTGTAGAAAGCACCAATGATGCCGAGTGTCGGTGGAACAACCAAGATGAAGACGTGCAACCAATGCAGTTCCCTGTACCAGTTATTCCAAGTAATTGGTGGGAGTGCCTTCTGATGCTTGAGAGTGTAGGAGACGAAGTTTTCGGGCACGGTCTCAGTGGGTATGTCGTCAGGGTTTTCAACGAAGACGGGTCCATACGACTTGGTCGCCATACTGGACTCCAGGGAAGACGGGGAAGACGGTACGTTCATCTTAAATAGCGATTTCAGAGCGACGGTACATACAATGGACACTTGGCTCACCAATATACACGGAAAAATACACCCTTTTCATCGGTATGCCCTTGCCGACATCCGCGAAGTAAGGTAAAGCTGACTGGATGGACCTCAAAAAGGCAGTGACAAAACAAGGATGTCATCCAAAGTCTGGATATGTGAGCTGTGTTGACTCCAAACCTACAGGCATAAAGTTTGGCCACCAGCCAGTTTGAGGGAAAAAGGAAACTCCAGGGTTGATATCCAAAGGTCTCTCTAGAGAAAAATTCACCATCATTACCTGTCACCATTTGAACGATATCGTCGAATGATACGGCGAACGGAAATGAAGAGTACGTACAACTTTTCTCCACCAGGCTGACGTCGGAATCTGAATTCAGCAACTGAGAAGATTAGCCTAAAGTTAGGCGACCGCACTCTCAGGTAGACGCCTCTGAGTTTGTAACCAACTAACCGTTCAGTTCAGATGCGATGATCGCTGCCCGCCCAAGGTACGTAGGAACATTAACTGATATAACGTCGTTTCCATCGAACGTTCTACTTACGGGACTGTGCCTAGAACAAGCCATGTCATGTCGTGGCGTGGACGATGGTTCGTTCCTTCTGGCGGAACGTCACCAAGTGGTTTGCATGTATACTAATATATTTTGCGACTCTCACTGTCAGTGCGATGTAGACCAAATGATCGGACAAACATGAACGCGAATCAAGTCGATAAATGTCGCCCCCAGGCTAAGGAGCACTCCAAGTATGGCCGAACTGTGCCATATCCCTCCACTCAAGCCATCAGGCGGCGATGGAGTACCAGAAAGCTATGCGTCGTACGTTCTTCGGCACGAGCAAGTGCGCCCCCCCGTGACCTGGTCCAATTGGTGGAAAGAGGCCCAGTGGGGCCGTTTCTCACTGATCGTGATCATGCCGCCACTTGCGGCCATTTATGCATGGTTCATACCCCTCCAACGAGAAACAGCGATATGGTCTCTCGTCTTCTATGCAATGTCTGGCATGGGTAAGTCCACCCGGGTGGATGCCGCCTCTGTAAGATACCTGACCCTCGAGGTGCGATAGGTATTACGGCTGGATATCATCGTCTGTGGGCACATCGATCGTACAATGCCACGTTCACACTGGAACTTGTTCTTGTGTTTCTGTCAAGCGCGGCCGTCATGGGACCCATCGTTTGGTGGGCTCGACTCCATCGCGCCCACCATAGGTATACGGATACCGATCTTGATCCTTACAACGCAAAACAGGGGCTATTTTGGACACACGTCGGCTGGGTCATCTTCAAACCGCGATGCAAACACGGCCGGGTGGACATCAACGATCTCTTGAACGATCGCCTCGTGATGTGGCAGCTGCACTACTACCCTTGGATAATTCTGGTCACCGCCCTTGTCTTTCCTACTATGGTGGCTGGGTTATGTTGGGGAGATTGGCAAGGTGGTTTCGTCTATTCTGCGTTACTCAGACTCTTCTTCGTACACCAGGTTAGATTGCGGTCAGTGTGGTGTACCGCTGACAGACGGCTGATCTTTAATCCAGACAGCGTCCTGTGTCAACTCTGTGGCTCATTGGATCGGAGATGCGCCTTATGATGATAAGCACTCGGCAAGAGATCACTTATTCACTGCCATCATAACTCTGGGGGAAGGTTACCACAATTTCCATCACCAATTTCCCATGGATTATCGTAATGCGGCCAAGTGGTACCAGTACGATCCCACCAAGTGGTTAATTTGGCTATGCAGTAAGGTCGGGCTTGCCAGCCATTTGAAGGTAAAGACACGCAAATTGTCGCATTCAAGATGCGAGACTCTCACACTCACCGCTACAGACATTCTCCGACAATGAGATTCACAAGGGTGAACTTACCATGGAACTCAAGCGACTCCGTAAAACGCAGGATGGTTTGATCTGGCCCCGCCCAAGCAGTTCCCTACCTGTAATTAATTGGGATAGCTGTGAGTAATCATGCATTCTCGTGGAGGAAAACGGTCTTATGGCAACGGAGAAGACCAGTCTAAGGCTGAATCTCGGGCGTTGATCTGCATCGCTGGGTTCATCCATGATATAGACGACTTTTTGGACCAGCATCCGGGTGGACGTCATCTGTTGCTCAAGCACGTCGGTCAGGATGCGACGTCCGCGTTCTTTGGAGGTATATATGACCACAGCAATTCCGCACACAACGTCAGTGCATGGTCCTTTCTTGCGTCTGTTCGTCTTTTTTATTGGCTACAGTTACTTGCCATGAAGCGTGTGGGTATTCTTCGTGGGGGAGTTCCTCATGTCTCGGAGGAGAAATTGGTCCCGCCAAGCGAGCGGCTTCGGGTGACACATGTGAGAGAATGTAGGATCTCTGATGCTCATGCTTGTAAGTAGGTCCAACATAGGTCAGAGGTTTGAGTTTGGAGCTTTCCTATGCGCGTGTTAACGCATCTCATTGATCATTCGGTGTTGGATCCCCTGCTTCTGTATGTATATCGTAGTGCTAGGAACAAAGCAAGTCGGATTTCTCAACCAGCTCATGACACACGAGACTCTCGAGTGTTCCTTCCCCTCGAGAACAGAAGCAACCTGACGACCATTTCATACGACTCAGTCGAGATGGCTTGTTACACACTGCAGTGCCTTCACGTTCACGCGTTGACGTTCATGGATGCATGCTACCTCGTCCGTCCACCGCATCATCGCTTGATCGGCTCGTACGTTTGCCGCGTTCGTCATCCTGGCGAGTGTATGTACATGTACGTGGGGCGGGCATCGCCGTTTGTCGCATGGGATTGGTCGAGAGCGCACCAGGCAGTGCTCACGGACACCATGTTCGTCGTGGGTGTATGGCCGTGGTCGATGGGGACCGAGTGTGACCCGCCTCACCTTTGGGACGAAGGGCTGGATGTCTGGACAGGTTTCAAGAGAGTGTATTGCGACTACAACTTGTGACACATCCTCTCCGTCGTACTACGTGCCACCATCAACGAGCCAATCTAAATCTGCAAGCCTAGCTGACAAGTCCACGTCGACGACGACTCGTCGGTCCCGACAGAGCACTCCGCTTTACCCGTCGTGCGCGTAACGAGATCCACTTCTCTGTCACATAGTCTACGATCAGAGGTGCACGCAGCTCACCACCCCGCGATCGATACTCTCCAACTTGGCCAAATTGGTGCGACGCCGTTCTTCAATGTCACCACTCAGGGAGTCGGTCCACCATCTCTCGTCTTCCGGAACGTCTCTCCAACCCCCTGTCAAAAAACGCCGATACACCTCCAGACTCTCCGACGCGTCTCGCAACGCGCAGGGATGAACCCAGTGTGGCGGAGGCGACTGGCGCGAATACGAACCTACCTCTGGGGGCTTAGAGAATCCCTCGCAGGCCATCACAATCGCAGGTGGAACGGTGATGCGTCCCATCTTGAAGCACAGGCGAGATACTGCGAAACAGTGTAAAGTCGTTCCGTCAGGTTCAATATTGAGGAGAGGCGCAGGGATGGCGCCAAGAGTGCCATCATCAGAACGACGACTCGATTTCCATTCGTTGCTCTCCCCTTCTGGGCCGAGGGTAGTCGGACGACCCGATTTACTAGATGAGGCATTCTCGCGCCGTTTCGGCAAGCTTGACGTGAATCGGCATATGAGATACAACTTTCATGGTTATGAGAACCGCGCCGTGAAAGCGGGATGCTGATCACTTACCCACTTGTGATCCCACGCGCCGATCGACAAACTCATTTCGTATGCCGCGAAGCGTGGAATCTCCTGAAGAAAATAATAGTGCGTTGCTATAGATGGCTTAGCACGAGTCACCGAGACGTAATACAATGATGGAAGACTTACAGCCCAAGACAACCCATCCACCGGCACTCACGAACGTAGGCCACGCCGCGAGCCCGAACTTGGAAAGGGCGGCATCGCGAGCCTGTAAGATGCTTGGTGAGATCATGTCGCACTCCGCTGGTACCTCCTGTCACGCACCTTTGCGTAAGTAGAGTTGTTGACGTGTCCGAACCAATCCGTTTCATCTGGACCTTGTGCAGTTTTGAGTGACATTCGCAACAAGCACGACGCGCGCGACACCCTCTAGTGCCCGACTAGGACTCACTTGCCCATGACCTCTTTGTGGTAGTGAAGTCAAATGGATTGGCACCGACGGGACAACGGGACTCGAGCTGAGCCACTACTGCTTTGTGTCGACGAGTGGAAGGTCGCAACAAAATTGTGTGCCAAAAGGATAAGATGCAGTATTTACATCGCACGATTCCAAAAGGTAGAAGAACATTGACTGGGGAAGTCGAGACATTATAGTCAGCGTACTGAAGCTATTGGAATAGCAACCCTTACTGTGCCAAACCAGAGGGAGAGACCTGGCGTTAATCAACAGAACGAGTCCTATTATAAGACCAGCGATTTGCAAGAAAGGAAGCTTGAGTACGAGGTCTGCAACCTGTATGAGCTGGCAGCACACATCCAGTACCCAGGTTTGCGACAGATATCGAGGAACTAGCGAGCACGATGAGCACGTCAGCATTGTGTGAGCCGCCATGGGCATGCGTACGATGCGCGTATTTAATAGAAAACCGAGCCCAGGATTCGAGAGAAGTGAATACAGGCCAATGTCAACAAGTTCAAGTCATGTCCTGATCCCTGAAGCGATTTGATTCGAGGTTGGAACGTTTGAATTATCGGGCCAACCAGCCCGTTGCTGACATGACGTCAGTATGGTAGGTTAGGTTGACAGACTTGATCAGATCCCGGTTTGGAGGCACTAGATAGTCCTTAACTCCGCACGCAGGCACATCCCTGTGCATAACACTAACTGGGGGCATAGTGCGTCTCTGAATAGGCAGTCTGTATACGCAAGCGAGCCAAAACGGTAAATGAAGGTAGCAGCGCACGTCGTTATCAACTAGTCGGAGATCCTGCCCTAGTTCTGTCAGCTGACGCGCAAATAGTCACGATATGTGTACAGCAAGCTCAGACAGGTGATTGTACCTGCGAATTTCAGAATTCACTGCGGGCTATATTAAGATGAGCCCGTCTGACTTCTAAACGCAGGTGACTCGTCTTGTATCTTGTGGATGTGTCAGATGGACATCGTGGGATCAGATAAACAACCCACCCATGCTCGGTCTTGACCGAGCACATATTTCCTGGGAGGTCGCTTGAAGCATGACACCTGCCTCACGTCCTTCTCCTCGAAGAGCGGAAAGACTATCCCGAGCTCATAATTGAAAACCTATCGTGCCAGTGAAAACGGTGTCATTACAAGTCGGCAGAACTTACGTTCAACGTGGGATTGAACGCGGAACCGGACAACGTTCCCCAGGCAGAAGACGTGAAATTGTGCGAACCGACATATGCCCACCCTATGGGTTCCTTTTGTACTTCTGGAGTGCTCTCTGGTGCCTCGCTTTCCGACTCGGTTTCACTGTCGGATATTACAATAACCTCCTTGCCCTTGTTCGAGGTGGTTTGATACGTAGATTTGGCTGTAGAATCGGACTTTGACGAGCTCGCGAATGGAGAGGTCCGATGGAGTGTTGCGATAATCATCTATGGGACGTTACAATGATGTTCAGCTCACTGCAGCTGGATCGAACCTTGGTGTGCATCAAGACGCGTCCGCCCGCACTGTTTGAGTCATGAAACAACTCCCTGGGAAATTTGGTTGCTTCCCATTGGTTCGTCCGACAGAACATAGTTCCTCCCCCCTGCCCAGCAGTCCAGTTCAGATGATGACTACAAGGGCGTGTGTTATACTTACAGGTTCGCCCAAAACGCTGGATTTAACTGTCTGGACGCTTGGAAAAATAATCTTTACAGACGGCCAAGGTAGCTTGGATCGGCGACTCTTGGGTTCATCAAGCCAATCCTCCGCAGATTCACCACGTGCAGACCAATGAAACTCGTTCATCCATTGTGTAGAGTAGGTTCCAATACTCGATCCCTATTCTCCACCTGATCAATCATGAATACTGGAACCGGGTCGAGGACACTACCTGACATTCAAGAATCAACTGCCTCGCAGCCTTGCCTTTCCCCGTCCGCAAGCCGAGATCTCGTACAGCCTTCATGAGGCAAGTGTGACCCGTCCGAATAACCGCAGGCCATCCTTCGTGTTTTCCTGCAATGGAGGGGATAAGTTTGACACGAACTTTGGAAAAATCCCATTTGGACCCAAGATCTTCGATGGTTCGAAGAGGGAGCCCAGGATGCTGAAGACAGTTAGAACAAGAGAAGATATGGAGGTAAGGACATACACCATTCGCCAGCATGTTGGCAAGTGCGGGGTGCACATTGACGGCATGCAGGGATCTCTGCATAATGGAAGGAAAGTCATCAACCACATTCCTTGCATGGGGTCTAGGTTTGTCGCGGAGGGGAACGTCTTGCAACCAAACAGCCTGCAGAATCCCGTTGATGAAAACAAGAATTCAAAAAGTAAGAGGTACAACTAACATTCTCGATGTCACGCCAATCATAGTCTATCAAATTAGCAGTGGATATGACTACCCGGAGACGGCCCGTTTTGTAGAAGATCTTGATAAAATAGAGTTACAGATGTCCCAACGTGTGGAGGTAAGACACCCACCAACATAAACTGGAGGGACAGATCAGACATAATGAGCATGCAGAAATAGAGCGACAGCAACATACTTTCATATGTTGACAACCCCTTCCATATCTTATGAAGGGGACAGCCGCTACCCAATTGGGAAGAATGTTCTTGATAGTGGCTTTTCCGAATAGATCAGGTTGAGTAACAAGAATGACGGGCGTGCGTGGATCAAAAAATTCATAGATCCATGAGACGGATGTCGAGTAGGAGGAAATGATGGCAAACGAAATGTCGGCTTTCTTAACGGCAAACGGAGATTATTGGGAGTCGAGACGGGCGGGGTATCAAGCACGCACAGGCCCTAAGACTTCGGATAGTCTGAAAGTAGCCTTGCTATCTTCTCTTGGCTGGGAGTGTTTATTTGCAGTTGGTCGGAGTTCGCCATCCCAGAAGAGTTGATCGATGACAGGAACTGCCTGTACCCCAATGGTTTTTGAGTCTATATTTGATTGGCTGGAATTTGACGAGGCACTCGAAGTGGAGGGTGTGGACTGGAGTTTGTTTGCCCTACAGTCAGCTAGTTCAACGGGCGAGAGGTGGGGTCGCTTAACAGGTAGCAGTTGTGGCTGCTCCCCGGTGTTTTCATCACTTTCGCCACGGTAGCGTTTGAGTCTTGCTAACCTTTCTTTCTCCAGCTGTGCACGCTCGGATAGAAAAGTCGATGACCCCGATGAAGTTGGCCCGCCACCCCGAGTCGTCTGGGACTCTGGTGGCCGAATGGTGGTGTCACCCCGTTCGTGGAACTCGGCTATAGAGGCCTCGATGGCACGCTGGAGGTCTTTTTGAAACTGCTGTTCTTGATCATCTCCCGGAGATTCATTCTGGAGCGCATTGCTACCAGTGCCCATCAAGCTCAGATCGATTTCCTTGCAACACATTTCAGCCACCAAAAGTACTTTCACAGTAGTTCAACTTTCAGCTAACCTTTCAAGGCCGTCGTCGCAGTCTAGCGATGGTGTTGAAAATATCCCTGGAGGACACATTCTGTCGGTCACGTGCCAATACATCGTACCAACGGAGATCAGGGTTGTCGAGGAAAAGTGGTTCAGAGAAAGAGGATATTCAACAACAAGTCACTTTGTCTGGTGCGGTTTCAGACTCTTGATGGCGATTAACTCTCCAAGGTCTCACTCTGTGGTCCAACCTCCCGAGCGCCGGCCTGTTGGCCACAAGTTTCCGCCCACAAGCCCATCTGAGACTTTTCATAGCAGTGTCCACGAGGTTTTCTGGAATGAAGAATTGTTACTGTCCCAAGTTCTATCCTCCCGATTTCCTGGCCGAACGCTGCGAGCTATTGCAAGTTGGATCCTACTGGACATCAGACATGGTAAGTTGGTTCTAAACTTGACTACGACAACGACAAGATCGCTCTCGAAATTGTAAATGATCAGACTGATCTCGTACAACTATTCTTGGCGTAGCCTGATTCGCGATGAGGAGGAGCAGTAAGCATCAGACACCAGTCGCCGCTTATAGAACGTTCGGTACGTCGCAAACCACCTTTTTCTCGGATCCAGCACTCTTTGAAGTCCTGGTAGTATCCTATTCTCCCATTTGCGCCTGGTGCGCATCGATGATCTGGAGCTCCCTCCTCGGATAATGACATTCATTTCGCTGCGGTCTTTTCATGCCACTTCGATCAGACATCACGACAGAGGACTCACGCTCGTCTTTGGGTCGGACGGACAGGTTTCACTAATAGGTTTCGATGGTGGTGTTTCGTCACAAGGCCCCTTCGTAAGTTGTATTGTTCAGCGTACCGATCGTCGGTCTGATTGACGCATCTAGACACTCACCGCGAGCAACACAGGTTTGCTCACAGCTACACATTCTTTACCAAGCCAATCAACTCTCGTCTCACCTATCCCACACCTGGCGGCGACGTCTGCTCCCTTAACTGGCATATCGTCCTCCGTGCTCACGCAGACTACGCGCACGTCCACGCTCACGCCTCTTCCATCTCCCTCGGAGTCATCTAGTCATGACCCCACATCTACTGCTACAGATACAGATACAGATCTTCCTTCTATACCTACCGCCAGCTATTTAACCCCGAGTCCCACGCCAGTATCCAATCCGAGAGACCACGGCGTCGGTGCACCGTTTTATTTAGCTATTGTCCTCGCCTCAATATCCTTTGTCGGGTGTGTTGCAGCGTTCATCGCATGGTGGATACGATCGCGCAGTCGAAGACGCGACCTCGAGTTCGACGATCCTTGGCCCCACCGCGATACCATCTCTGAAAATGGCAGTCCCTTCACCAACAATGCGAACCCATCCGAAATGAGAACTCAGACACACGAAGTGACGCAGACACGACCCTACTACCTTCCTGCATCCATTGTCCGCAGGAATTCGTCCAATCTGCTTGCGATTCCTCATACCATGCCATCTTCGGAGGGCGACACGTCGTCGACCATCATGCGGTATCTTTCTTGGCATCATGAAAACCGTTACAAGAACCTGAGTTCTCGACCAAACCCCTCCCATAACGTGCCTTTCTCACAGACACCCAACCGCCCAGGTGCGGTGCGTTTACAGACAGGTCTATCGGTCCAAGAGAGCATGCGAACACTTGGAAGGCTCCGTGTTGCGAACAGGGTGCCAGGGGACGTCACCAGCGGGGATGAAGGTGGGATTAACGTGCCACGTTCACAAAACGACGCGGGCTTGCCACCTGCTACAAATGCTGGAGGCCCTGACGCAGCACCTTTTGGAGAGAATGTGATGCAGAACACTCGCCCTGATCAAAGCGATCGATCGGCTCCGGGAGGCGATGTCCCTTCGGAGCCGCCTGGTCCAGCAACGTTACCGTGGGGCAGGAGGATGGATACCATCGCAGCTCTTAGGCGCACTCGTAGGCGGACTCCAGGAACGACTGTACAAACCTATAAAAATTCAGGGTACAGCGGATATTTGTATCCGAATGGGGGAGCAAGTGGCGCGGTATCGCAAGCGCCGGCTGCTGTTAACCAGGAAGAAACCGAAAAGAAACCTCCACCTGATGTTTTGGGCTGGAAGAATTCCCTTAAGTCGTCCTTCTGGCAGGCTGTGGACGCTATGACCGGCAACCGACCTTCGGACCCTGAACTTCGCTCAGCGAATGGCGGAGATTTTTCTAGGTTCACACCTGCACCTCAGCGTATTGCATCTCGGCAGTCACCTGTCTCTCCCATTCCTTCTTCCCTTGTCCTCCCTCTCCCAGGCATCCACACTGCTGAATCCGAAGAACTTGAAATCAAATATGATTCGACGCTCTCGGACAAGTCTGTCGTTACCCAAGAAACCCCCCAGAATTCAAACTTCCCTGAGGGTAGCGACGACATCGTAGGAAGAGCGGATTCTGTTCCAGCGAGAGTGTCTCGTCTCAACTGCGACATCAGAGACGTCATTCAGAGACGACATCCAGATTCCGTGAGAGTCGATACTGGAAGCGTGTACTCGACTAACTCCGCAACCGCGCGCGCCAACTTGCGCAAGTACGGTTACGGGAACTCGATTCCGTCCAGTTGGTCCGCATTGGGACAGACTCGGGAGTCTCAGTTGGAGCTGGACTCTCTATTCCTGCCTCTGCCTAGGCCGATGTTGAGTTCGAGTCCTATTCCTCTTTCCGTCGCGACGTCGCAGCTCACGTTGGAATCTGGCGTTTTATCGGGCTCTGTGAGTACACGCACACGTACGCGTACGCCAGCGCCCTCCGAGAGTGACTTCATTGGCTCAGACGCCCATACGGTGCGGTCAGGCCAGAGCACCAATGCAGGGGAGGTGACGGCGGCGGGCTCTACCTACAGCATGTCGAGGAATGGTTCGATGCAGTCTGGACGCGGTACAATCGGCCACGGGAGCGTGCCCTCGCATTCTTCGTCCACGGCCTCGAGTATGGTCAGTCGCAAGAAGGGGGTGACGCGGAAGCGGCCTAGACCGCCACCGCGTGTGCCATCTAGCGCGTCCTCTGTGCAGTCGCTGGAGAGCGGGCTGTCTATCAGGGATATAGCAGTGAAGAGAGCGTTGTTGGAGAGACGGAAGAAAGTCAAGGCAGCGGAGAATCTCAAAGGTCCCGAGGACGGTCCAGTGCGTAGTCGCGATGCAAGCGGCTTCCATGTACATAGCACGATCGCTTAATGAAGCCAAGCTTCTGTACATACTAGATAGGAAGATACACCGACTCATAAGCCTTTTCTTGGGCCACGACGACTATAGAGAGGGGTTAAACTATGCATAGGTAAGTAAGTAGAAGCTAAATAGAGTGGTCGACGTGGTACGAGACTGGAAGAAAGAGGAACGAGTGGTACGCGTGTTCGATATGTAGCATGATGTACGTAGTAAAGGCAATGAAAACAACTGACGGTCGGTTTGGTCTCCAACACCTTCTATCCTCAGTCTCCGTGTCGCCCCCGCCGACTTTGACCACCGCAGTTGCTGCGGCGTCTCAATGCAAACAAACGGGCCCCAAGTTGAAACGACGGCACACCATCAGCCCCATTTTGACACACCACAAAGCCGTTCAGGTGAGATAATTAGTATGAGCCATTTCACTGAACGGGAAAGCACCACAGACACCGACGCATTCCTTTACACAGCCGGCGGAAGGCCAATAATGCGCATCATTATGGGCTATCGCCAATAACATACCTGACGACCACAACAGCCGGACGAATGACATGCTAGCGGTGCGAGATATGCGGTGAGAAATCATACAACACCACTTCAAAGTCAGCAGCGATTCTGATCCACCGCGCAGTCGGCTCCTTATCGCAGTTGACACTACCAGTGTGTTCCGAGGTGACAAAAACCCCCTAGTTCCGTTCTTTTGCCCGCACTTCTTCTTGATATGAAACCAGCACTGATGATCGATTTGGGGGCACTAGATCTGAGCAGACGATGTGGGGGCGAAATCGGCTGCGAGCGCAGTCGATGCGGCAAATGGGGTTACATGCCAGAATTGATTTCTGGGAGAAAGCGGTATGGAGATTCGGATAGCGCTCATAACGCGTCAAGGCATCTGTTCGTTGCTGTCTGAGTTGAATGCGGTACCATTAGTGTTGGATCGACACATTGATACCGTTGTGAATACGAGACAAACAAACACAAGCTACACTCGGCAGCCGACTAGAAAATCCGTTAGCTATTCAGTAGAATATGCTATAGAGGTGGATGGATCCTCTCAGCTACATCACTCGTCTGAGCCTCTAGTCATTTTATTTGTATGATCTGTAGAGTATGTACAGTCAACTCTCTCATGACAAGTAGCCCTTGGTCTGAACTAGGGGCTATGAGCTGTCAGGGGGTATCGGGTCTGCGAGAGGCTCAGAATACAGAAATCACTATTCTCTTTGACAAAGGTAATATGAAAATCAAGTCTATTTAGACGTAAAATAATCTCACCCCTTTCATATGCTTTGTATCCTCTGCAAGTCATCGGCTCAAATGCACTCAAGACTGCCTCCAATGTAACCTCAGGCTTGAGAGGTCCTGCGTCATCGTCGAAAAATGGTATCACTTATCGGTTGTATCACAAACCGACTTGAAAAATCTGAAAAGGTATGAGATATGGGAGAGCATCGCTCATATGGGGTAAGGAAGTCGACTGTAACCACTCAACGATCCTGGAATCTCCCCAGATCCGATAGCTTGATCATATCAAGCGACATTCTGGAGCCAGATATGCATTGAATGGGTTTCCTGTGGGAAATCACGATCAGCACATCTGCTCCTGTCGTGCGTCCATATGCACTCTGCGGGTCTTGCACGTTTGTGTCTTCCTCGTCCCGCTTTCACTCTCCGTCTCAATCCTCTGCTATACATACCCTACCTTTCCGTCCAGCCTCCCTCATCCCCTGCTGAGCCCTCTCCCTCTGCAGTCACTCTAGTTGATCCCTCTTCTTCATCACGAACGTCTAAACCCAGATGGCGCAGCCAATAACCGAAATCAACATCTTCGAGACCAATGAAGTCTTCCGTGGCCACCCAGAGATCCTGGGGCGCCCCCTTGCCCTGCTGAATGAGGCGGGAGCAGAAGTGTACGTAGTGCATCTGCGTGGACCGCCCAAGACTCATCGACCTCGTACCTAGGATGCCTTTCTCCGGGCTAGAGGCCGAAGACCCTAATGTCGGCTTCATCGTTGTTAGTGAGTCCCCACTGGTCGCCGGGTCCAGTGATGATGTTTGACCGACGAGTTCCGCAGATTGGAAGAGTTACGAGCGCAAACAGGAGGTGATGAAGCAACCAATCCACGCTGAATATGTCAAAGGTGTTACGGCGGCAGTAGCCAGCCCGCCCAAGGTGTATCACGTCCAGTTTTCAGCTCCGCCTTTTGGGTTGGAGAAGCCCGTCACCGAGATCGTCCTTATTACCCTGAAGAATCCGGCGAATCGTGCAGCTCTAGGCGATATCTTGACCACAGTTTCGGAAATCTCCGATAACCAATTCGTACACGGACAGACACGCGAGGACGGGAACAAGTTTATTGCCGTCTATGGATGGGAATCTGTGGAGGTAGGTCGATGTCGCAAGGTTCTTAGTGGGCGAGACGGATTGACTATTAACCCAACACAGGCACACAAGCAAGCCCGCTTGAGACCGGAAGCTTCGGACATACTCGGCAAGCTGCATGCCCTTGGTGAAGATGACTACATTGTGTACCATGCGGCGCTGAAGAAATTCTGATGAATGTAATGGCGACTGAATTTGTTTTATGTCCTTCACTTAACTTGTCGCACCAACTGTGATCGTCGAGATTGTATTGTGTCTTTTTTACGCTGGAAAATACATCCCTTGAAGTCCTGGCCACCAGATGCACGGAACGTGTTCTGAAGCGACCGAAGCAGGTTATTAGTTTGACCCGTTCACAGATTAGCATAGGACTGATTAGAGTCCGAACCACGACCTGAAGTGGACTCAAGTCGTCGACTGCTAGATATACATACATGCAAGATATCTCGCTCTCGATTAGCACGGTAGATGCATTTATGACGTTGAGCCTGTTCAACAAAGCGCAAATAATGATGAGCGAGGCAAGTCCTCCGGTCTCTGGTAATCACAAGCGTATCCGAGGCGTCACGGATGACGCGGCAGTCAACATCTTCGACCAGCGATGCATAAGTGGTGGATCATCCAACAAAGCCCAACCTCGCGAATAGGCCGTTTTATTGCAATGCTAGCTTCAGAGTCAACAGTAAGTCTCCATCGCGAGGCTGCTATCGTGTCAACCGATGTACTTTGCATATTGGGAGAGTTGGGGACATTACCAGGGGACATTACCAGAGGACTCTGGGGGCTCCGTCTTCGGAAAGGGTTTGCGGCAGCATTCGCTGGCCCGCACAAAGTGTACCATGCGCACCTTTGGGGCTCAACCGCCATCATATTGGACAAGTGGGAAGACTTTGACGAATGTGATCTTGACTACACTTGTTTCGCGACGTCGACCGAGTCTCGCGGTGAAACAAGGCAAGCCTTTGTTGACCAAGTAATCGTGGTGATGTGAGACACGGTCAAGTTGGCTGTGCTTTTCACATATAAAACAGTTGGCGCTCAGATTATCAGTCGTCCACAACCGTTCAGACACCGGGGCACGCCATGACACTCACCACCGAGATCCTCCTCTTCGAGGCCAACGATGACTTCCGTAAAAATCCAGGAATCGTCGCTCCAGCGTTTGACCTCGCGATGAAGGCAGATGGTGCACACGCGTGAGTTCAGATCCAGATCCCATCAGAGCATCAATCAGCGCATCGAAGAGATGCTCATGCATCGACGCTAGCCCAGGGTACTACGGGAAGCAAATCGACGAGCCAGGTACTTGGGGATTCCTCTTCCTCAGTGGGTCCTCTCCTCCACTCGTCTTGAATGACCTCACCGTCTATATCCGTAGACTGGGACAGCTATGAACATCACAAGGCACTCATCGACGGTCCATCTTATCCGGACGTCGTCGGAGCGCTCAAACCAGCCCTCAGTGGCAAAATAGAAATGTACCACGTCAAATTCTCAGCTCCGACCATCGCCCTCGACAAGCCTGTTACAGAGGTTGCCATACTGACATTGAAGGCACCTGAGAATCGCACACCCGTAGTCGATATATTGACCAAGATCTCAGAAGCGAGCAATAAAATCATCGTCTTTGGGCAAACACGCGAAGACGAGAACAAGTATGCCCTCCTCGGGGGATGGCCGACGGTTGAGGTGCGTCGATGAAACGCAACACGATCACTCTAGCTGGAGAACGATTATCACAGGCGCATTGGGAGACCGCTGCGAAGCCGGAAGTGGCCGCGGCGCTTGACAGGTTGTACTCTCTCGCCAACAAAGATCACTTGTACCACACAAAGTTGACCCAGCATCGGCTCAACGTGTAAACTATTCGGAGAGACTTGCCACCATATCAGATGGCGGATGCGATCAATCTGTACAAATAGTGAATAGTGAAGCCGTGTATTGCTTGGGTCTGTCATGACTTGTTATTGATTGCGAGACCAAGAGCCTGTTCTAAATATCATATCAGCTTAGCCCAGCGACGCTTGTGCACATCGCGGTCGATGTCTTGAGCTTGAATTTTTAGATGGAAGCAAACAGCAAGATCCCAGTTTTTAGACAACAAGTACATCGTCCTCGGTGGAGGCATGTCAAACTTGATTGTGTCGTGCCAGTGAAAACTCGACGGTGAAAATCCGCACCTCCTGGCAGGCACATTGAGAGACTGCGGTCAAGTCAAAAATTGTTGCCGCACTCAATAACTATACTCGCTCGTCAGCACGTCGAGAAGGAGCATATACAAAGAGTGACACCATACATTCACTACAAACGAGTCGACGACACCGCAAGGTAATCAATACCTGTTGAGACACAATCTCATAGTATTATTTTTAACCCACAGATCACTGTATCAATGCCCCTCTGGGCTTCTGCAATGATTCCGCGATACCAAGGAAGGTCTTCGAAAGTTGAACCTATGGAATATGGATTGAAACGACGACTGACTTGAATCATGAGAAACGACTTACGCTGTCAAGCGCCTCATGGAAGGATGACGGGACACTCTTCAACGCGGGTGTCCCATTCTGCGCATCGAGTGCAACAGTGACCATGCGCTCCATTCGAGCAGAGGACACCTTCGGACCGAACAAGATGGCATGCAACGAAAGTCCTTTCCTGCATATGAGGTGAGCCTTGGCAGGGGACATGCAATCGTAGGAATAACACGTACCCTTTTTTTGCCGTTGCTCGGAAAAGTTTTCGCACAGCGCCATCCGAAACAGACGCGATGCCATCGGAAAGGAAGATGATCACGGGCGGACGTGTATCATCCCACCATTTCGATATGGCTAGATCAGCTGCCTTGAGAGCCTTATCAAAGGCGTTCCCCCCTTTCGGAGCATTGCGAATAAGGAGATCGAGGAGCTGAGCTGGAGATCGCGTTGAATCATATTCACACACAGTTTGGGTGCCTTCAGCATGTAAGATGATGGTGTTTGCATCCTGCTGGTTGCCACCAGCGACTTGACGAGCGCACCAGAAGCTGTACAGGGCAGCGTAGACGGCACCGAGGCGATTGTTCATGGATGAACGTAGCTTTCCATATACTGGCGAGTTATGAGGAGGCCCCCTATCATTCTTCTTCATGGACATTGACCTAGGGGTTTTTGTAAACACGATACATTCTAGAGTCAAGGTGTGTCTCACCTATCAATCAAGAAGACACTGTTGGTACTTGTACTTAGTTTCCATCATGGCGGTTTCGTTACGAGCACGTACATGTGAAACGACTGTTGCACAGATACTGGGTTCCTGCACGAGAACTGATGACCATCTCTCGAGATATAACCTTGTGTCAGCGGAACACTACCTGCGCTCAACGGCGCATGGAAAAGCGGCAGAATACAGAATGACAGAACAGCAGGCTTTCCCCCAGAAGCAGCATGTTCGGCACCTGTAAAAAGTCACGAAAAAAAAAGAGAAAAGTATGGAGCTGAACCTTACCAGCGCACATGGAATCACTTGGATAATGGGTGTAAGCAAAACGCGAATGAGAATTATACAAGCATTATTCAACATACCACCTTGCAAAAATCGCTTGCTCCTCGCGCGAATACGGGTCTTTGAACCCTGCAAAGAATTAGCAATCGGAGCAGGCAAGCGGTAAAAGATCACTTGCCACTACGCTTCCAGAACAAGCTGTGCGTCAAAAAGTCTTTTGGTCGGTCGGGTTCCGGGCGTAGTGTCTTCGCGATGTGTTGGACTTCACTGTTTCCTCTGCACTCTGCCGGGGTCTTGGCTCTGCAATAGTCGATGTGAACGTGTCTACCGAGTTCTCGGCAAACCAGATTGCACATCATCGGTGCGCCTTCGTCATTGGTTGAGAACCGTCGTCCTTGGACCTCGAGACCTTCTTCATCCGGGCCATCAACAGACCATCGCACGTTTGACATGGATCCATGGCGGGTTTCGTGTTCCTGCTGGGAATGACCTTCGAACAAGGTCAACCTTCATGATCTAAGGTTAGGCTCTCAAACCATACCCAAGGGAAGTGTACAGTAATATTGACAACTTCCACATCTGTTCCGAGTCATACGTTAGTTGGGGAGGTATACGCTGTGGAGTCAGCTGACCTTGTTCGACAATAATGGACAACATCTGGGTCCGAGCTATGATCATGTGAGCCTTCATGTTGTAGTTGGCCAGGAGGTATGAGCTTGACGCATTTGAGTCGTTTCGCAACTGGGTAGCGATTGTCAACGAGACGCTGAAAGGTATACTTGTGAAATTTACCTTGCGAATACTACACTCGTGTATCGGATACATCTAGTGATCAAGCCTACGCAAGAAGAAGTGAGGACGTACCCTTGTGTACTGGAAGCATTCATGCATCCCTTTGAACGTCTCTTCAATCGATTCAGGGGCAGTGTCGATTTCGCAAACCCCAGGAGCGGTGCACCTCTGAGAGCAGTTATGTGGTTTCCTATTGAAAGCATATCAGTGTCAGCCATAAAGAACTCCACTGGATCACGCGCCCGCAAAGATGGATTGCATCTGGCTCCAAGGCATGCAAATGGTTGGAACTCGAACAGAGCCGCTTGCAAAGTTGGCAAGGTATGGGGCAGTACTGCGCGTCGCACTGATGACTTTCATGCATAATGTCACTGAAGATATCAGAGATTAAATGACCATGACTGGAGCCACCACGATCGATGAACACATACACCGAAATTCTGCACCTCCCTTTGCATTTGTACTCTCCATCCGCGAACATCGACAAGTAGAGATCGCATGGCTAGGTACGCGATGTAAGATACCAAGCTACACGAAGTGAAAAGCGATAGCTACCTCGCCGCAGGCGTGAGTAACCGCTGCGCACTGGTGGTCATCATCTTCGTGGCCCGAAACCTGGAAATTATTATCAAAGACAGACCAAGAATGTCGCAATATGATTATACCTTGGCACACCCTTCCAGACATCCATTTTTGCCCCAGAGTTTGCACCGCGCACCACACAAATGAACGTCGACCGAACATCTGGTTGATAATTATGATCGAACTGCGATAAATCTGGCCAAAGGTTCGCTTACACGTGCTTTCCAGAATGTCCAGCCCTAGGAAGAGAATGGTAGCCGTTCCTGGGCTAAAATTTAGACGTTACTTACGTCATTGAGCATTTCTTTTCCCCTCCTTCGAGCTCGGCAGCTTCCATACAATACTCACAAGACTGTGTGCAAGCATGGGTTGTCTGACAGTCATGCGCGTCCTCGTGGGATCGACTCTGAATGCAAAACAGCTGGCAGGTCGCACACTGCATCCGGCAGAGCTGCACGCTGCTCTTCAGGTCGATCACAGCGCTCTCAAGTGTCCGTTGAAGCTCCATCACGCTCGCGTGGCCAGCCTGGAAACGCGTCAAGTTGGACTTGACCCATGCCCGGACGTGATCAATGCGCATCTCTGCCAGGTTTTCCAGGTACTGAGCGAGCGACTCTGCCCACTGAGTATCGGGAACAAGCTGGCGGGAATCGAACTCGTCCCATTCCCTGACCAACGCGTCTAATATTTCTTCGCAACTCATGTTCTGAGAGTGCTCAACATCGACCACGAAGAAGCGAGCGTCTGTATCGGGGAAATCTATCGGCATGTCCGTATCGAGGTTCTGAGGGTTAAAAAAAAGGTTTTGTTGATCCACTGTCACGCGGAAAGTTTCAGGCCTTACTTTCAGCAGCTCGATTTCTGGCTCGACGTCTTGCCTACCGAAAGCCAGGGCGGTGGGTAACAAGGTCAATAATAGCTGTGCACGATGCGAAGCCATGGTTTCTAGGAAAAGTCAGCAACTCAACGGAATAGAGCAACAAGACCGCACGAGAAAGTGCTCCCCAGTCATTCGCCTAAAATCATTAGCATAATGCATTGACTGATCCAGAAGCAACCAGCCTTACCTTGAGTTTCGCCATCAGCGTCTTCATCAAATGCAGGAATTCTCCTGCCGCCTCATGTGTCACCTTTTGCTGATCAAGCCGTCTTTTCAGTGTTGGGAATAATTTGTAAAACTCCCTCGACTCGATAACCGGCCTATCAGATGCGCATAATTATACATCTAACAGGACATGGACACAAAATCTTACCATGGAATGATGTTGAGCTTGCCGCCATGAAGACGAGAAATAAAGTTAGCATCTTGCTCTTCTTCAACTATTTGTTGAAACTTGAGTGAGAACCTGGAGAAAATCCTCGTCACTACCAAAGGAGAAGGATATCCCTCAGAACACTCACTCTCTGGCTATTTCCGCCTTGTCCGAGTCGACAACGTCCTTGATTATGATTACCAAGGTCGATTGGAAAAGTGCAGGGTTCGCAACAGGGTCGAGAACCGTCGAGCTGGACTGGAATGATTGGAACAAGCCGGTGATATCACGGCTGAGAGCAAAGTTGTTACGGAAGAGGACCTGTAGGCCCGTGGTCATGAGCCTTTTCCTGTCGCTGATGGATGTCAACATACCAAATTCGAGATTGCAGTATTAAAGAGAACGAGAAGTGTATCTTCCTGGGCAGAACGCTCTATGCTGTGGACGCCTACGAATTTGTTATAAGTATGGATTACTGAGAACATCACCAAAGTACCTTCAAAATCGAGGGCGACGATTAAAGCTTCTTTTGTTGGAGTAACAGACATCCAAACTCCTTCCGTAGTTCGCATTGCTGATCCAGCGAACGATGTATCAACGAGGTGATTGAGGGTGAAACTCTTCCCGACAGATTGCTCTCCCATGGAGGACACAACACGAACAGGCTACGAAAGAGGTGAGCATTTGCATATGAGGCGATAGAATATGTGGGATGTTCGCACCTTGTCTGCCATATAAGACTGGAATATAGATTCGTACCACCCAAACGATATTGAATCAACAATACGATTGATCTCGGCACCGAGCAATGACTTTTCGACTTCGACAGAGTATACACCATCTTTCAACGGCACAAATCGATTGTCTCTGGCGAGCGCCAGATGAATAGGAATGAGACAGAGGATGTCAACGACCCATTCTCCGACCCTGAAAACGGATGTACTACTCCACTCTGTATCAAGGGAACGGCTGGCTATGAAGCTGTCAAACGTGCTTGCGGAGATGTACAGCGTGCTGAGTTTGTCCCCAGTTGGTTTCTTCGATGTCTTTTCGAATGCTTCGATCATGTCAGCGAAGTGGGGCTTATAACGATGATGATCCCGATCAGTGACGAAGAGAATCGAACGAGGGTAACGATCGCCCGATGAAATAGTAGCACGTTGGACCGCTGGGAGGACCGGAAAGCGTGTCCATACATCGGCATGACAATCCATGAGACAGTTGTGCGCCGTAAGATGAGCATCTCTTGACAAAGTGCCACGGCTGGTCTTCTCCCTGAACATGAACTCGGTGACCTTGCGGGTGATGTCCAGTGCGACAGAGCTGCAGGTGCGAGCCGACAGGTCCAACTTCAAGAGATACACAGCACCTCTGCGGACGAATGAGGTGATGACCAGGCTACTGTCGCCTGCCCAGTCCATGATAGGAAGTGAGACTCCGTCGGTAGATCCAAAGTTATTCCAATGGTGGGCGATTATATTAGTAGAGTTGCCATCCGAGGTAACGATCAAGAAGCACGAGCCGTCTGGAGAGGAATGCAGATCGATTGGGACGTGATGAAGATCCAAGGAAGCCGGCCTAAGAATTCGTCAAGATCGAAATCAGAATTTGACTCGCCATCAAGAGCACGCACCTGAATTGCATGGTAGTGAGGGAGAACACACGAGCGATGGCTTGAGAGTCGATAAGCAAAAGTTCCTCACTTCCCGAAGTAAAACACGCTTTTTTGATCGTCGTCCCCTCACTGTACCATGGATTCAAGTTGATGGTGCTCCCAGACGCGGTAAACCCTCGAGTATCATCATGGACAAAGACGTTTAATTGCAGCTGAGTGCCTGTTAATTTGTCCCTATATTCAGATCTCTCGGATTGCGTACCTTCTCGCTAGAAACCAGAGCAAGCATGGCCTGCGATTCATCGAATGCCAACACGAATTCGTCACCAATCTTGTCTCGATGAAGCATCTTGCCACGCTCCCGTCCGATAGAGGTTTCGATGCTATTGAGGCGATCCAAATAAAGATGAAGATTGGCGTTACGGTCAGTCAGCACGAGGAGTAGTCTGTCGCCTTCAAGGAGCTGTGCGTGCCTGAATACCCATTAGCCATCGCGAAAGAGAGGTGACAAAAATGCGAATCTCACGATATCGAGAACCCTATGGGTAACTGAAAGGTGTACGACTCTTTGAAACGTGGACTCGGAACCTTGGTCGAATCGAGTTGAAGCTCATGCTGATCTTGTGCCGTCAGATGCATGAGATTAATGGTAAACAATAACGAAGCTTCCTTCAGCGTTACTCGAATCCCAGTAATGTCGTAGTTCTCCGGACCTGACACTTTTCGTTAGCCGGGAAAACTCACTCAGGAAGCTTGAGCGTACGTCTATTACGGTGATCCCTGAAGTTCTTACACTGCATGACGGACCTGAGCCGTAGGGTGTGCCTCGAAATCATTGATCAGGAAAATCGCCTTCAATCGTTCCGAAAGAGGCCTTACTGCGAATCACACGAGTCCAATAGAGAATTCACCTTCTGGACAAGAGAACGTCCTACCTCACGGATCTCTTGGTCGCTATGGAGATCCGCTTCGTGCTTAAGCTGATCCTGGAGATCATCTAATTGTGTACGATGAACAGATTTGAGGAGGGTCCGACATCGCTTGTCCACAAGGTCCTCGAGGTATTTCTGTGCCTGATCCTTCGCGACGTTAATTTTTTCCTGCAACACGGGCAAAGTAGAGTAGTAACCCTCGAGATCCGTGATAAATTCTGGGTCACTAATGAGAGAAGGTTCACTTCTACCTTCTTTCAACATCTGATCAGCACGTCGTGTCTCAGCTGATGTCGGCCTGGGTGGTTTGTCCGCTGGCGTGGCGATCTCGTGGAGAATGGTGGCCAGGGTGACCTCTAACTGCCGCCTGTTGTCCTTGGAAACCGATCGAACGAGTGTAGTCAGTTGGGTTTCGGTCATGGTAATAAGGTTCCGAGATAGGTGGACGATAAGAAGGATCTTTTCCTTTGATCTTCTGAAGCTTTCATCGATGATATTCTTGCAGTCGGCTTGGCGAAGCTCCTCTGTGAAGCTCTCTGCTATACCAGGGTGGACTGACGTCAGATCGGCATAGGATGCTGAGAATGTCAACGAAACGAATATACAACCATTCACACAATAACTCACTAGTCAACCTCGATTCTTCGTCAGGGGTGAGGGGTGAGACGGCGGCAGAGCATCTGCTACGATCAAGCGAACTAAAGTCTATTCGTCAGCGAGAGAGAACAGAGAGAAATGATGACGGACGAATAGCTTGAAAACACAGCATTAGCGACTGCAAACCGGATAATGGACTCAGTCTGAGCTCGGGTTGTATTCAACTGATCCTGAGCTTTCTTTTTCTGAGCTTCCACGTCTTTTCGATATGCTGATCGAATGGCGTTCACTTCCTTTGTCCATATTCCAAACTCTTCCGGGAAACGCTTGTCGAGGCCCAGTCGAACGAGGTGATTGAGTGATTTGTGGCTAATTGTCTCTGATAGATGCAGACGCTCTTTTAGCCTGTCAACATTCAGAAAAATGATAGAAAGTTATGACGTTAAAGGCATACAAAGCATCTTGCAGCAGGAACGTGCTTATCCTTGTCGTGTTGAGAGTCCTGATGGAGCGCTTTGTAGGTATATATTGTGTAGTCATGAATCCTTGTCTCGTTTCGCCGAATAATAGGCGTGGTTTGAACAAATTCGGGTCCATGTTGCACTCTGGGTGCAGCTCAGTCACGATGAGAGTATCGCAAGTGCACTAATGAGAGTTAGATATACTAGCATAGATGATGGAATGATAGCCTACCTCAAATCCTGGGCGTACGGAGACGCCCTCCTCTTGTTCCTTCGTCTTTGCAACCTCAAATGTGAACAATCGGTCGGTATCGTCTTCGTCTGAGTCAGGAAGCTGGTCATCGCTGACTGAACTCCTCCAAATAATGGATTTCGCATAATCTTTGGAGACTAGAACCATGACTTGATCGCAGATCTTCGTGAGGTACCTGAGAATTTAAGTGCCAGTGAGAGTCCGTTTCGTACGCCGCGTCCTAGCAAGACTTCACCTCATGAAAGTGACGCGATTTCGGCGCACAGGTGTAGAAGCATCATCGTCCCACGTCGTCTCTTCTGGCCAGTAGATAACATACATCCTTTCCCCTGTGCTGACAGACACCGGGACGCGGAAAATGTATAAGCCGGAACGGAGAGCAGTTTTCTCGGTATCCATTAACTTGACCGAACTATCGAGCTGTCAGTGACAACAACTGGACCATGTATTCGGATGGACACACATGGCGTCGTCAATGATAGCTACTGAAATCAAGAAGCGGACAATCTCAGCTTTGCTCCCATAAATCCCAATGGGCTTGACTTGAAACTTGTCGAGAGCCTTGAAATCAACTTTCGTCAGGGACATGTACGCGCCGGGAGATACGTCATTCAAGAAGCGTTTGAGAGAATCTTGAGCAATGATGACCTTATCGACTTTGCAGATGTCAGAACTGAGCCGAGATGTTGTGCATGTATCATACCAAGACCGCTAGTTCCACGTTCGCTGATCAAGTCAAGGATGCGATACATTCCCGGGATAGAGGAACAAAGATCCTCTTCGGGATGAGACCCTTCAGCGGCTTCACCGTCAACCTATCATCTCTGAGCGTAGTTCCGACACGACCATAACTATACAGTACTCACCTCATCCAGTTCTTGGTTTACTTGCTCTTCGTCGAGATCCACGGACTTGGAGGCATCGATCTCCTCGTCTTCAATCCCATCCTCAGGATCAATATTTAGGTAGGATGAATCAGAGGACTCTGATCGTGCATCCTCTGAAGCAGATACAGAGCCTTCCAGCACACATATTTCATCCACAAGGTCGTTCATAAACATAGATGAATCCTCTTCGCGCCCGGCAGAGGTCAAGTCAACGTCAAGGTCGACACCAGAATTGTCCACTTCCAAGATGATGGACATGTTGGGAGACAGTCGTCGAATGCAGACAGTGTAGCGCGCAGAATGAGGTTGTGGAACAATGTGGGTTGCGTTGCTCTGAGATAACAGGTTGCAGGCCATTAATACTCAGAGCTTCTGTGGGTCCAGTTTGTTGGTCCCCGCTGCGACATGAGGGTGCTGTGTACAGTCAGGGGCCCTGGATGCTGAATGCGGCGAGCGCACATCCCCCAAATAGGGCGTGAACGCAAAGTAGACACCAAGTTAGACCAAAGTGCGAGAGGTCCAAGGGACGGCATATCAATGAACCTTGATACCATCGCGCGAACTCTAGATCCAGAGTCATGTGAACTGGCTTCTTCTAATGACACTGATAGTGACCCTGTGAAATGGTCTCCCCCGACCCTATATCTCTGTGAGGAACTCTCGAAGAATGAACGAGGTGAACTTGGTAGCGTGTGTTGCCAGGCATTGCGGGGCTGATGGTTAGATTTGCCTATGAGGTAGAAAGCAAGGTCGTGCCTTTGAGCGTCGCAGCACTAGATACACCATGGCTCGGGTGGAAACTCCCTGGCTTGGCAGAACCGTTCACATTCATTCCCGTGGCGGCAACATGTGTCAGCCTCGAAACGGGTTGGGCGCAATCAGATATCCACCCCGAGTAACTTGTACTCACCACTGGCCACCAGGCTGGAGGCTGTGGGAGATTCGCTTCCGCCTTCATGGCGTAGATCTGGCCCAGACAATGGTAAGACTCGCTCCCTCTCTGAATGTGAAGCACTGCAGAGGTCGCTTCGCCTCTGTACGAAGAAGACGTGGTATTGTCGGCGGTTATAGTTAGGAAGAGAAGCGGTTCTAGTCATCTATAAGTGGGACCTCAAATAGTGGAGCCACACGGAGGACTAGCGGCAAGCAGCAACTTGAACCTCGCCACCCACATCTTTCCGCTCAGGCCATTACTGAGTCTGCTCAGGAGCGCCGATCTATCCTCGATACTATACAAGAATGGCCCATAACCATGCATCTGGCCATTATCCTGAGCTCAACTACGGATCGGGAGCGAAATGGATCAAGAACTTGACCCAAAGTCGGATATCGACGTTCCTTGGCGGTCATTTTCAGGACGTCAACCTCTCCTCTGTGCTCTATATACACCGACTCGATGGTCCAAAATACGTGGATCTGCAGGTCTGGAGCGCACCCGGGTTGTCCAAACCCTTGTTCAAGGAGGCGATGCAGCAAAAGTTCAAACCTGCAAAGAAAGGCGACTCGTTCGGGCCATCTTGTGAGTCTTTTTAATATAAATTCATCACGATCCGCTCATTCGATTGAAAAGGGGTGCGACTGTCCTTATTCGCTCCAAAGGGATATGACTGATTTCGTCCCACTTCTCAGACAAATCATTGGTGGAAAGTCAAGATTACGATCCCGTCCGACTGGAAGCAGTACGAGCGCGTCCAGTGTGCGTCTATTTCTTCACCTCCTAGCGAAATCTTTTGATCGGCTGGCAGTCGAGTTCGATCCCGGATGTGAAGCAATGGTATTTACCACGGATGGATTACCATTGCAAGGTATGTGTTCACGATAGATCAATCACTCCACTCCCTCACTATATTTCCAGGGATCACTGGAGGTAATGGTGGTGACCGGCGCGTGGAGCATATCATCCCTCGTGAAGTTGTCGAACGGGGCACCTATGAGATAGTCATTGAATCTAGCTGCAATGGCATGTTCGGGGTGCCATGGAACGGTGATACGATTGCGCCCCCAGACGTGAGATGCCATGATTCGTGCCTTGAATGATGTTTATCTGTGGACTCCAGATGAACCGATATTTCAACCTAGCATCTGCTGATATAGTGGTTCCAAATCAAGATGCATGTACGTCCTGGGACAGCATCGTTGGATACTTGTTGACCATCGTATAAGGGCATCTCATGTGGGACTTCACCACGCTGAAGGAGATGGTCGATAATTTGCCAGGAAACAGCCCGCTGCAGAACAAGGCTCTGGTGACTGCAAATGCAATCATGAACGCGTTCAAGACAGGCGACGCAGAGAATGTTAAGCAAATGAGAGAGATAGCAGAGAATGTCTTTGGAAAAGGTTGGCAGGCAAAAGGGGCGAACATCTATAAAGAAGGTCCGGAGAGGGCCCAAGTCGTCGGCATCTCGTACTGCCACATTGTGAGACCCCATGTCGTATAACGAAGATGAGCTAACCCCCCTACAGGATACCGCTTGGCTATGGCCTTACCGAGTCACCCAACAGAAGACAGCGAGGTCATGGTCAACTCAAGTCGATCTTATGGAGCGTTATCCGGAACACAGATTTGCTTGCTCACAAGGACAACAATTCAAGTGGTTAGAGCAGGTAGTTCTATTCCTATATTCCGTGGATGAGAGGGCTGAACGTACGGTACGACACAGCAATATCCTCCCCTCTTCAAGAGGATTCAAGAAAAGGTTGCATCTGGGCAATTCCATGTCATCGGTGGTGCCTGGGTTGAAAATGACGGAAACATGCCGTCCGGTGAGGGCCTTGTTCGACAGTTTGTGTATGGCCAGCGGTATTTCGAGTCTCGATTCGGTCACCGATGCGAGACGGCTTGGCTACCTGATTCGTTCGGGTTGACTGCTGCGTACCCCCAGTTGATCAGAGACTCGGGGATGAAGTATTTCTTCACGCAAAAGCTCTCCTGGTAAGTGGCGTTCTCGATTGTCCTTGAGAGCTTCTCATGGTTATTTTTCCCCCAGGAACAACGTGTACGTTGTTCGGTTCTGATTAGACCTAGACCTCTTCAATAACTCTGCGATGTATCCAGAAATGTCTTTCCTCACTCGACCTTCAATTGGGTGGGCATCGATGGCACGCAAGTCTTGTGTCACATGACCCCAGTTGGTAAGAGATAGGTGCTCACGTGCGTTCAGCATAGTCATGCAATCACCTTGTAGATACCTATACAGCACAGGCAACTGTTGGTGATGTGAACAAAGGTATCTCCAACCACAAGGTTAGTTTTTATCCTTCACTGATTTCCGTTGCTCATTTGCTGCAGAACCTTGAATCGAACAGCTCCGCTCTCCTCGTCTTCGGAAATGGTGATGGTGGTGGAGGTGCACTCCCCAAAATGCTTGAGAACGTACGTTAGCACCTACACAATTACACTTCGTCTTTGACTGTTGGATAGCTTCGCCGAATCCGAGCAGCAAACAACCACCACCGTGACCTCCCACCTGTGGCCATGGGTAGCACTGTAGAGCAATTCTTTGAAGATATAGAACGAGAATCAAAGGAAGGCAAAACACTTCCTGTCTGGTACGCCTTTTTCTATCTTTTTTTCGTCGCAGCTGATTTTCATTGCCGCAGGCGTGGTGAACTGTATCTCGAGGTATGTAACTTTAAATGATGATGCCACAATCCGTCTGATTGTCTTCTCAGTTCCACCGCGGCACATATACTTCTCACGGTGAGTGAAGATACTAGCCAAACCACAATGGGCCTGTAGATCACATTGGAATAAGGTTCCATCAAAAAGGGAAACAGGAAGAGCGAGATTCTGTTGCGAGATGTCGAGGTATGTAACCTCCATAGGACTTTACGTTCCTGGGTTCAAAGTTTTGCAAGCGCCTCGCAACTCTTGCGACGCTCTTCAAATCCGAATCGAAGACTTATGCATACCCGAAGGCGACGATCGATGATTGCTGGGAAAAAGTGCTCTTGAATCAATGTCTGTGCCAGCTAACTTCTTGTATTTCGTAATTAACTACTTCTTACAGTCCATGATGGTACGTTCACCGTGAAGTAGAGTATTTTGAAGGATTTAATGCCATTTTGACTTCAGTTCTTCCCGGGTCTGCCATGTAAGCCTCTTATCAGAACGGGAGTACTAAACCGACTGCCTGACAGCGGAATGGTATACGAAGACGCCGAGAAGCTGTATTCTGAAGTACGAAAAGACTGTCAGGCTCTTCTTGAGGGCGCGCTGGGCGTGCTTCTCTGCGATTCCGTGCCTCTGTTTGGGGACTCTCCGATCTCGCAACCCTTCGACGTTATGGCTGTCAATACGACACCCTTTGCTCGTCGTGATATCATCAAGATACCCCTGTCCGGGGCCGGTCAGAACTTACTTGGAAAGCCCGTACAAACGACTGTGGACGGAAAATATGGTTATGTGCTCCTCGAAACGCAGGAAAACGAGATGCTTGCCCTGTCAGTGGCTTCATCCACTGAACATGGCCCCGTATCTGGTAAGTGTCCCATCACTCCGTGAGGCTAGAGCTTATAGGCTATGTTTCCAGTACAAACCAATGGCACAGATCACATTATCATATGGAGCCCAACTTTGCGACTCACGATTTCGCAAGGACGCATTACTAGCTTGTATGATGTTAAGCTCAAACGTGAGCTCATCCCGAAAGGCAGCACCGGGGGACTGGTGATGTTCGAGGATCGACCCAACTACTGGGATGCATGGGGTTCGTTCTAAAGTTCCTAGGCTGTTTTGTATTCTTCTTTGACATTCGTCGCGCCCCAAGATGTCGAGATTCACCATCTGGAGACGCCGACACCCTTGGAGTTCTCTGGTGTTCGCGTCATCACTGAAGGTCCCTTCAGAGCCGCTGTGCAAACGCAGGTCAAGTATGGGAAGAGTACGGTTGACGTCACTGTGCGTATCGGACACTCTGCGTTGCCCTTCATCGCAATAACTGACATTCAATAGATTTCTCTGGACGCTTTCTCAAGTAAGCAAGCCATATATATGGTTTTTAAAATCTGAATGACATCCATGCTGCAGCTACTTCAGGGGAGAATTCGCGACCGCACTTGACCTTCGACGCCGAGGTGGATTGGCACGAGAGGCATAAGATTTTGAAATGTGGGTGTCTCATTATCGTGTTTTCCGATCCTCGGTAATTGGTCATGATAGTTGAGTTACCCCTCGACATTAATAATACGGTCGCCACATATGAATGTCAGTTCGGCTGGGTCCAACGACCGACGTATAAGAATACCAACCTTGATGCAGCTAAATTTGAAGTTTGTGGTCACAAGGTATGACAGAGTCCTCAGCTTGCACGTTGATACTCCAACCGTTTCACCCAGTACGCCGACTTCAGCGAATATGGATACGGTGTTGCATTTTTGTCTGAGTCCAAGTATGGATATTCATGCGAAGGCAACGTCCTTCGCCTTTCCCTCTTGAGGGCAGCCACGGCCCCTGATGCTGAGCAAGACCAAGGCGCGTAATATTTTCCCCTTTGATGGTATGCTCGCTTATCCCCCCATGGAAATACAGGAAAGCATGAATTTTCGTGGGCAGTCATGCCGCACGTCGGTTCCTTCTTGGAGTCCGATGTGCCAAAGGCCGCTTACATTTTCAACTCACCCCTTCATCGTGAGTAAATTTCAAGACTACCAGACATGGATTAGGACGTTAACGTGACCATACGTCCACAGTGAGAGCTGTGCCTCAAAAAGTCCAGCACTATCCGCCGATCGTTGCCAGATCACCTTTTTGGCTCGAGGGTTCCCCGAACGTTTTTCTTGAAACAATAAAACGAGGCGAGGACGATGACTTCAAGCCCAAGAGCGCGAAAAAGACGGTCATCCTGAGGCTGTACGAAGCTTTTGGCGGTCACGGACGTGTCCGACTCCGGATTTCTCCGTTCGTCCGGGTGGTAAAGGCTTACTTGACGAACCTCCTCGAGGATCACAAGATGGCGCTGTCTTTGGTATCCGATGGTGCTGATGTGAACGCGGATGAACAGGCCGCGACCAGCGCATCGAGGATTCGGTTGGATTTGGATTTCCGTGGATTCGAAGTCAAGACCGTGAAGTTGGTCATCGCCGATGGGCATGGAACCTCCGGGGCTGAATCGGATGATAGTGCCAGGTGCGATGTCCGTGTGTATCCGTTCCCGGCTGGAAGTGAGGTATTGATTCACCCGTTCATCTACCCAGGTCGTCGAACTGCGATAGTTGGGTGAGCGTCGGGGAAGAGTGAGCGGAGATCAATGGCCCTGGAATGTCTCGAATGCCTTTTGTCGTGCTGTACTGCTATTGCGCATGTAAGAAAAAGATACGGTGACGTTGTATGTACAGATCCATTTCCAGTTTACTATTGCTACTCGTTTCAAGTTGGAACGTGAGGCGAGCTCCAGAGAAAATGTTGAAACCGTTTTGGCCGCCCGGGTCACCCGTCACTGTGTCGGGGTAATTTATACCCCCCGGGTTGGTTGTCAAGCGCAGGAACGGAAAGCTACACATATTTGGTGTTTCTCACCCTGGATTGTCCGAGCCCGATAAATGGAGGATGTCAGGCTGAACTCCTTGAGGTCATCTTGGACTTAAGCCCGACGTCGCCATTGACCTCGACTTGTTGGCAACCACTGGGACAAGATCCACCCACCTCCAGCGTTACAGCTCATCTGATGACGACCCTCACCCATACCCCCATCGAAGAGATCCCGACGGTGAGTTGAGTAAGCTACCAAGTTTACAGCCACTGGGGATGCGATGTGTGTTGCACAGATTAGGGACGCGCTTCGCGCAACGTTCAAGACAGGCGTCACCCGCCCGCTCGCATGGCGGAAGCACCAGCTCTACCAGCTCGCCCGGTTGGCGCAGAACGAGGCCGAGGCCGTTTGCGATGCGATCGCCAAAGATTTCTCGAAGCCGAGAGTCGAAGTACTCTTGACCGAAGTCGGCACCATCGTCGAACGCGCGACCAAGAGCGCCGAGCAGCTGGACGCGTGGGCGGCACCCGAGCATCCACACGTGCCGGACTGGCAGAAGGGGTGGAAACCGACGTGAGTCACGCATCCCATTCCAAGCGTTTGTCGCGTCTTTCCATCTTCTTCGATGGTCTCACATGTGCGACTTTATGCAGTCTCCACAAAGGGCCCAGGGGCACTGTGCTCATCATCTCGTACGTTCGTCGTTCGAAGGGGTGTACGCTTCGATGGATGCTCATCGTCATTGGTGTAGACCATGGAATTATCCCTTCATCCTCACCTTCCAACCCCTCATAGGGGCTATAGCGGCTGGCTGTTGCGCGGTGGTCAAACCATCCGAGTCCGTGCCCCATTTTTCGCAACTGATCGCGGATCTTCTTCCAAAGTACCTCGACTCGTCTGCCTACCGGGTCGTGAACGGCGCCGTGCCCGAGGCAACTAAGCTTCTCGAGCTCCAATGGGACCACATTTTCTATACAGGAAATGGCCGCGTCGCTCGTATCGTTGCTACCGCGGCTGCCAAACATCTCACACCGATTGCGCTTGAACTCGGTGGGAAGAGTCCCGTGCTCGTGGATCCTGCTTATGACATGGAATTGGCCGCCAAGCGTATCCTGTGGGGGAAATGTAACAACGCTGGACAGGTGAGGGCGCCACCTTGCTGTCGTCGGCTATCTTTTGCGCGAAGTTGTCGTCGGCGTTCTGACAGTTGACGTTGTCAGATCTGTGTCGCACCGGATTACATTCTAGTGCCCTTCACGAAACAAGACGAGCTTGTCGAAGGCCTCAAGAAGGCGTACAAGTCGTTCTTCCCAGATGGGGCACTCGGTTCTCCGTCGTACGGGAGCATCGTGAACGAATTGCATTTCAGCCGGCTGAGCTCTCTGATCGATCGCACGAAGGGTGAGAAAGTAACTGATGTCCTTGAGGGAAGGAAGGACGTCGCAAGGAAGCGAATTGAACCCATCGTGTTGAAGAACGTTGAGGAAGATGATTTTCTCTTGCAAGAGTAGGCTTTGGTGGAATTTTGGCGACTGGCGTGGGTTCACTGCATCCACAGAGAAATATTTGGTCCTATTCTGCCCATTATCCCCGTCGATGGCCTGGACGAAGCGCTTGCGTTTATCCGTGCGCGGTACGTTGACCCGGGTACGTCTGGCTGTCCATGCTGATTAGCAAAAAGGCCACACCCTCTCGTGCTGTACGTTTTCACGGAAGACCCCGTTGTAAAACAGAGGGGTGCGTTACTCCTTGTCCTTTCTTTGCGTGTTTCCTCTCACGCGGCGGCGGACAGCCATCGACGAGACTCAAAGCGGTGCCATCGTCTTCAACGATACGTTCCAGCAACTTAGCGGTGAGATATCCTTTTTGTTCCTGATGCGGCATGACATCACGGTTGCAATGACCGCTCCCCTGCTGTGATCTGCCACATTGCGCACGACGATTCTGATGGGTCTGTTGCAGTGAACGAACTGCCATTCGCTGGGGTTGGCGAGTCGGGATGTAAGCGAGCTTATGTTTGATGCATGCACAGCCAACTCTGCTCTAGATGGATACCAGGTGATGAAGTACACTTACGACACGTTCACACAGCTGAGAAGCTCCATCGACATGCCGAAAGAGTGATACTTCTTTGTCCCTGGCGCTTTCGCGGTTCGCTGACATGATTTCCCCTCCGTGCCACTCTCAGCGCGGAGACGTTCCTACAGGCGAGGTACCCACCTCATGGGCCGGAAGAAGTCAAGCAGCTCACCGGCACGGTGCACCTGCACATACCTCAGAGCACCCCGAACAGTCTGTCGCCGAGAGCGTGAAGCATTCCACGGCCGAAATTCTAGAATTCCATCTCTTGTCTAAATTCTGTGTGTCTGTACAATGTGATCGTGGCGCCAGCCAACCTATGAAGAGTTTATATACGTACTTTATCTGACGTCCCCCCGTTTCTGGTGCACGCGTGGGGTATGAGTTGGTGTGAAAAGTCTGCTTGCGACACACCGCCCACGGCGGCAGTCCGACATCCGATGTCCGAGGGTTTCGCCTCCTCCGTTTATGTCCGCGAGGAGGTGGTGCCGGTGCCAGCGTTCGTGGCATTCCGACTAGAAAGATTGAAGAAGGACGACGACACACCACACTAGTTCCATCAGATCCGGGGACGCGAACCGTCTCACGGCGTGGTCGCTTGCTGCCAAATGGCCCCACCTTGATCGGTCGGGTGAGTCTTGGACTTGTGGCAGTTCAAGTTGATCTCGCATGGCCTGGGTTGACATGACCGAATAGAAAAAAAAAAAGAAAAAAAAAAAAAAAAAGAAAAGTGGGGCTCCACCCGCCAGACGACGGGGGTCGGCGACTGTGTTGGATGACGGCATGACCCAAACCCGGTGGTATTTAAACTTGGCTCATCAGATCGCCTATTCGACTTGTCAACCCCCTCTGTCGCACCCGTGTGCTGCCCCATCTGCACACGACGACCATGTCGAACGCACCAGAGGCTAAACAGGACGGGCGGGTAGCTCAAGGCGGGCACCACCACGCACACCATCCAAAGCTGGACGCAGAAACACGAGCTATCGCGTGAGTAGCGGTCGTGCTCTCTCTCTCTCTCTCTCTCCTTCGCTGCCCGCCGACCTCGCTGCCCCCACAGCAACGCAGATGCCAGGTTGTCCAACCCATTGCGCGGTATTCCTCGCGAGCAGCTCCTTGCAGACGTTCAAGTCTTCGCCAAGGAGCGCGGACTGACACACTTTCTGTCCGATCTGCAAAAGGGTGCTCTTATCGCACAGGACCCCGAGGGTGCGTTCCGCACGGTTCGGCTCTGTTTGCGCACTAGACCCGCTCTTTTTTTCCCATAGCGTACCATCATCTGAACGACTTTACCGAGGAAGACAGGCGGGTTCTGAGCGACGAAGTGAACCACAAGTGGAGGCAAACAGGAACGCTCTACTATGTCGGTGTTGCCGTCGCGTCCACATGCCATGGTGCTAATCCTTCACTCCAGATGGTCGTCATGTCCTCACTAGCCGCAGCTGTACAAGGGATGGACGAGGCTGTGATTAATGGCGCTCAGATCATATACCCATCCCAGTTTGGAATTGGTAACCCAAAAAGCAGTGAGCACCCCCGTTCTATATCTAAAGCCGCCTAGTCATCCTATATTACTCAGAGCGCGATGGATGGCTAATTGGGGTCGTGAACTCTGCTCCGTATCTGTGGGTTCCCGTCTTGTGGAGTCCAACTCGGTCTTTATTGAACGCGCGTACAGTTGCTGCGCAACCATTTCTTGCTGGTTATCTGATCCTCTCAATCAATGGCTCGGTCGCAAGAAGACGATTTTCATCACTTGTCTGATATCCTTCCTCACCTGCATCTGGTCTGGTCTTACCAACACTTGGTGGCATCTCTTCATCGCCCGGTTTTTCCTCGGATTTGGCATTGGCCCTAAATCGGCCACTGTTCCCGTGTATGCTGCAGAATGTTCTCCCGCAGCCATCCGTGGAGCCCTTGTCATGATGTGGCAGATGTGGACCGCCTTTGGGATCTTCATCGGTGACTTAATTGACCTGGTATTTTATTTCATCCCCGACACACCTGGCGTCAAGGGTTTGAACTGGAGGTTGATGCTTGGTTCCGCGGGTATCCCAGGCTTGATCGTCTGCCTCCAGGTTCTTTTTGCACCGGAGTCTCCTCGTTGGTTGATCAGCAAGGGTCGCTATGAAGACGCGTTCAACGAACTGTGCCGTCTTCGTTTCTCTCGCGTACAAGCCGCAAGAGATCTGTATTACATCCACGTCCTGCTGGAGGCCGAGAACGAGATGAAGAGGGGGAGGAACCGTGTCGTGGAAATGTTTACTATCCCGCGGAATCGGAATGCAGCCCTGGCAAGTTGGGTCGTCATGTTTGGGCAACAATTCTGTGGTGTCAATGTCATTGGCAAGTGTACCTGTTTGCAGAGGCGTCTTCTCGCTTAACAGATGGGAATAGCTTACTACTCTTCGAACATCTTCCTTGATTCTGGTTTCAGCCAAGTTTCCGCTTTGGCCTCATCTCTGGGTTTCGGTGCATTGAATTGGCTATTTGCGCTCCCTGCCGTGTTTACCGTGAGTATGCACCATGCTTCGGGTGCCTTCATCCTCGATGGGCTGAAAACTGAGAATATAGATCGATACCTTTGGTCGTCGCAATCTGCTACTCTTCACGTTCCCATGTATGGCGATATGTTTGCTCATAACCGGTTTCTCCTTTTGGGACGGGTTTGAGCACGGCCGTGTTGCCGGAGTCTCTGTCGGGATATGTAAGTTTCACATGTGCCAGCGTTTCGTCCTTTTCATGTTCCCGCGTCAGATCTTTTTGCGGTTTTCTACTCACCGGGAGAAGGACCTGTTCCATTTACCTACTCCGCCGAAGCGTTCCCACTCTATATCCGTGATATCGGCATGTCCTTTGCCACTGCGACTACCTGGTTCTGGAACTTCGTACTCTCTATCACATGGCCCTCACTTGTCATCGCCTTCAAACCACAGGGTGCCTTTGGCTGGTATGCCGCCTGGTGTTGTATCCTCTGGGTCCTGATCCTCTTGTTTGTGCGGGAGACCAAGGGCAAGACGCTCGAGGAATTGGACCAAGTATTTGCGGTACCTCTGACCGTGCACGCCGCATACGGACTTCGTCAAATTCCGTACGGCTTCAAAAAGTTTGTGTTGTTCCAGAATCCTACGCCGGAGGAGCTGTACCAGCCCGAGTCGGACAGCGAGGCGAGCAGTGGGATCGATGCCCAGAGTCGAAAGGAGCTCCGGGCCGACATGGAAAAGGCGCAAAAGTGAAACACGCCTGTCCGTGTGCTGTCCAACGTGTACACCTTTTCCTTTCTTTTTTTTTTTTTTTTGTACTTGTAACTGCCATTGTAATCAGTCCACGATATTATTGAGTTTGTCTCTACTTTCACTGCGGCACTATGCACCCGCTCGCTGACCCCATCCGGTGTGCCTGCCCTGAACTGTGAAGGAAAACTCGTCCAGAAAATTTCATGTCTTGATTGCAACTCGGACTGCAGCCACAGGTGAGTGTTTGGCGTTTAGATATCAGGCCTCGCTGGATGAGACTATATGTTTGTTCAGTTATCCCTGTCTTAACAGCAATCGTGTCGAGATTATATATCACGAATCTGATTTTTTTCCTTGTTGTCGTTTTTCAACGTACGTTGACTGTGACTGATGCCCCCCCCCCAATGTGCAGGAAACCCACGTGTAGACTCTGGTGATACGGTACTACTTGCGCCCGTACTAGATCTTTGGTTTATGAAAAAGGGCGTTGACGCGTTGTCCTGTGCCAAGTCGAGCGCTTGCCATCTCCCACTTTCAACGTCTTGGTAAGAGAACACGCTCGTACGGCGGTGTCGTCGTTGCAAACTCCACACGTCGGTATGTAGCTGTAACTACCAGCCCTTTGTGGGCGACACCCTATGCAGTCACACCACGAACGCTGCAGAGCCCACGGGTCCCAGCGTAAACCCATCGTACTCCGTCTCCGCGATCCCGCTCACGAACGCTGTCGCTGCGCCGCACCCTTCGAGGCCGAGCGCCTCCCAGTCGACCGTCTGGTTGACGTAGTTGGTGTTGGTCGCGAGCACGAGCGTTGGCCCGCCCGTTTTCCACGTTGCCACGGACGCACCCCCGACGACGTACGCCGTGCGCACCGACGCAGGGTTGAACAGGTACGGCGCGATCTGGGGCAGGCTCAGCGCGAGCGCGGACGCGGACGCTTTGATGTCCGCTGGGGCGGGGTCGTCCCACGGCACGACGCCCAAAGCACCCTGGTTAATACCCATGATGCTCTGCACCACCCATTCTTCGCCCGTCGGCGCCCGGACCCAGTATCTAAAACGCGGCAAAGGTTCAGGTTCGGGTCAGCAAAGCACGGTGTTGGCAGAACGCATGGACCGCTCGATCGTTGGGCTATACTCACTCGCCATCACCACCAAAGGCCTGGGGAACGGTCCACACCGCCTTGGTACGCTCCCAACCCATCACTTCCAACCGATTCTTGAAGCTCGCCACACGATCGCTCACGTCGAAATATGTTCCGATACCGCTGTTCGCGGGGACGTATCCGGTACCATAATACGTTGTGTTGGGTGGCACGGCCGCCGTATCCCCTTGAGCGATGCTCACGCAATCGTCGCAGCCGCAGTCACCATAGTCGGGTGTGCAGGTCGTGTTCCACTCGTTGGACCACGTGACGTTGTTCCCAACCATATACACGTCTTGCATAACGATGTCCGTGCCAGCCGTGTACGAAGACCAGTAGTAGTCTTTACAGTTGAGCACCAGACTGACGGGATGATATCCGTCCAGGCTGTATATTAGATCATAGGTGGTCGTGGTCGCGTCGAGGGGATCTGATGTGCCGTCGGGTTCATCTCCGGTGTACCAAAGGAGGAGGTTAGGACGGTTTTTGATCGCGTTGACTTGTTCGGTGACAGAGGTGGAGTTCATGTATGTGAAGCGCATGTCGTACATGAGGTATAGTCCAACTTCTTGCATCCTGTCGATGACTACGTTCAGTGCGGTGAGGTTGTCGAATGTGGGAACTGGATGTATCTGCTCCAAATGTCAGCAGCGATGTTCCCTTGCAAAAAGGTGAACGTACGATCGTGAAACTGCAGCAGGCGTGAGCGTCGACGTGTAAGATTCGAATGGGTAGATCCTTACCCCTGTTCTTTTAGTTCATCGATGACAGAAAGATTGCTTGCCAGGTAGCCATCGAACATGGTGTAAAATCCAATAGGGAACACGGGCTCGTAGCTCCCACCAGCTCCCGTAGCAGGTTGAGCCAACAACGCGCCTGTTCGAAGATCCATCTTGGTCACCGAGCTGTTTGTCGGGTTCGGCAACACAGACAGCGCCGTCGTCGCTGAGAACGTTTGCGATGACGCATACGTTGCTTCGCAGGAAAGGTTGTATGCGGCCTTTTGTGGCGTGATGCCCTCCAGACTGAACGGCAGCTCGTATGCGGTCGCGTTCAGCGGTACGGACCCAGTCGCGAGGGTCTTTCCGTCCAAGCGGACGATCACGTCCAGCGTGGTGTCGTCACCCTCGCGTTGGATAGGCCTGGCGTTGGCGATCTCGTAGTATACGACGGGTGCGTCGATGATGATGCCTGCAGGCGACGAGGCGTCTTCTGCGAGGTAGGGCCGAATGGCGGGGGCGCACCGGAACGCGAGGAGGGCGTCAGAGGACGGGGAAGGGAGCGGGAAGTTGCCCCCGGGTGCGGAAGGCTGTTGCGAGGACTTGTAGTGCTTCCCACACCTGCAAGGTCACGACGATGAGCCCAGAGCGTCCACGTCGTAGCATCCACATTGTCCACATCTTTAGAACGACGTACCATGTTTGTGCGAGGGCCCCGGAGAGGAGATACGTACCGAGGAAGCAAGCAAAAGTGACTCTACGCATGGGAGCGACGACAGAAGTGACACTGCTATGGGGACGTTTGGAGGAGGAAAAGGCAGTATGGGTATGCGGCAATAAGTAGTCGGCTGAGGTGTGATGAGGGGGGCCATCTGCTCGCGAGAACTGAGACTCGCGAGTGACACACTTGTTTCGCTAATTGTTCGTGTTACGAAATTCGATGGCTTGGACCGGAATTCATGGCAGTGAACAGAGTCCGCTCTGGGATCAAGTCTTGTCTGGCTTATTCCGACTTTTTGTACTTGTGGAATATGGCAAACTACACAAGCCAGCTATTATTTGACTACCACTAGAATCTGACTTGTTGACTGAGCAAGTTCATATATTTTGCATGGCCTGTGCTCCACGACATTGGCAGGGCCCCCCAGTAGAAACCTCAAAAGCACAATAAGCTAGAAAAGTGTCAATAAGCCTAAACAAGACACTTGCAAATGTTGCTGATTCCATCCATTCGATCGATCCTCACGCTTGCTACGGTTTCACGAGCGCACGTACACTTTTTTGCAAGGGGACATTCAAGCTCGCTGCTGACACTAGGAGTCGATGCACTCAGTTCCTACTTTCGACGACTTGACCAGCGCGCTGAACTCGGTCGTGGACAGGATGCAAGAGGTTGGGCTACACCTCATGTACGACATGCGCTTCGCGTACAGGTATGCGAGCCAGTCCATGCGTCGTCGTCCGGGCATTGTTATACGGAGCACGCCCTAGTAACTTGAAGTCGTTTTCTTGTGTCATGTTCGCTACAACGTGAGTTGTCCAATATATAACGGGCTAGAACAACTCGAGTGATCATACCCAGAGCACGACCGCTTACTGACTCAGCTCGGTCCCATCAGCGAATCGTCCTTATCAACCAAGTGTGTAACAATTATCATGTCATCAACATAGCCCAAGAGGTCTAGATGGAAATCTAAATCACAGCCAACGCTAATATACCACGGACAAGAAAGGGGGTTTTTTTTTTTTCAAACATCCTTGACCTGCTCCTCCAAGTACGCCCATAGCTCCTTCCCAATCTCAGGGTTCTGTGTGTCCGCGCGAGGGCGGCCGATGCGTGCCCATGGAATGAGATACTGTAAAGCACAATTCAAACAATGCTCGAAGACGGGACACAACGGAAACGCAACATACCTTGCCGTTCAGCGACTTGCCATCGGGACACGTGCCTGCGTAGAGCTGGGTGATCGCACCGTGGGACACGTCGAACAGGAAGGGAGCCTGCGGAGTGCGTCATCGAATTATATAAACCGCCGTATGTGATGCTCAAAAGATTACGCACGGTGGCCCACTGGAAGAAGCCCGTCGCATGCCGCTGCAGATCGGACCTGATACCTCCTGCAAATATGCGCGCGTGAATGACGTTCTAGACGTCAGGTGGGGGCGTGCACGGACCTGGGTTCAGGGAAGTCGAGACGATGCCTTGGTCTCCGTATCGTCGCATCAGCTCCGCAGAGAAAACGATATTGCCCTGCCGAGATCTCATCAATGGGACGGAGCTATTGAGCACAGCCGGAATAAACACACCGTCTTGCTCTGTCCATACAGCTGCCAGACATCTCGTTTTCTGCGTGCTGGACCGTCTTTCATGGTGTCGTACCGAAGACCGCTGAACCAGTGTGTGTTGGAGGCAGTGTTAACGACCCTTGCAATACCATCTGGCGATGCCTTGGCGGTAGAGAGCAGGGTGGGAAGCACGAGTTTGGTAAAGTAGAAGTGGCCGAGGACGTTGGTCCCAAATTGAATGTCATAGCCGTCATCGGTAAGCATGTCTATCGGAGGTACCATCACGCCACTGAGCCAGCAGAAGACATTTCACATCAGCGATTTGAAAAAGGCGGTCATCAAGTCGATCTTACGCGTTGTTGAACAGAACGTTGAGCTGCGTCTCCTTGCTATACTAATCGTCAACTTTCACGGCTATCATTGCTTAGGGGCTACGAAGGCTCACGAGTTGAATTCTGCTGCTGCTTGTTTGACGCTCTGCAAGCTTGCCAGGTCCATGAGCAGGAGGTGAGCATCTTTTCCAGTCGCGTTGTTGAGTTCTTCGAGGGTCGCCTCGCCCTTGGATTGGTTACGCGCAGTGATCCAGACTTTGGCGTTCTTGGTCAGCAAGACCTGAGGGATCGAGTTAGACGAGAAGGTAGGAGGGTCGTGCCAGCAAACTACTCACTCTGGCAGTCTCCTTGCCGATGCCAGCCGTGGCACCGGTGACGAGGACGACCTTGCCGGTCATGTCTGGTACGTCCTTGGCTGTGAACGAGGGACGACCGGGAAAGATATTTTCGTCGATGGCAGACCGAAAAGCTCCCATGGTGAGTAGGATGCAGCGAAGAGATCGAAATGGTGTAAACCAGGTGTGTGTTCAGATGGTCCGTCTCTGACAACGAACGGGGACGTATATATAGCAGAGAACGGTGAGTGAGAGTGGACTTTGTCCGGTCCCGGTTGTGGCGCATCTCGAACTGGCCAAGATACAAGCACGTATGTAGAACGTGCATAACGTCACAATGCACAACGCACCGCCGTTCAAACGTTCACACAGCCACCTCTCGACCATATTCACTCACAGCCTCCTGCACGCCATCAGTTCGCTGGCAGGAGGGGACGAAGCCGAGTCGGTAACACCATGGATATGGCCACCCGACTTGTTCTAGACCACCATGGCGAACACGACACCAGGAAACGACTAGTTATCGCCAGCAATGTCTGGACGACGTGCTGCGCCGAGGGATGGGCATTCTTTTGAATCACGGGGATGACGACGCGTAGATCCACTTGCAAATCCCAAGCTTATCTAGAAATACAAGGGTGAAAAAAAAAATACAAACCGGTGCTACGACTCGTCGGCCTTGACCTTTTTTGCTAGCGTCACAACCGGCACGCCCGCCCCACGCACGCCGACGTCCGGTCCACCATCTGGCTCGATATCGCGTTTTCGCTTCTCCCCCGTCTGAGACACACTCGGTGCGATCGACTGCGGGGCGTCCTTGGACACGTCCTTAGCCTTGGCCCTGTTTTTGTCCCGATCACCTCCGCGCCTGCCACCACGGCCGCCGCCGCCGCGTCCACCCCGCCCTGAACTGCCCTTGCGTATCTGCGATCGCGAGAGCGCCGATTTAGCTGCAAAGTTGGCGCGGTCGATCTGGAATTGTTTTTCCTCATCCTCTGAATGACATAACAGCACAAAAAATCACTCATGACCTCACGGAGGACGAAAGAAGGGTGCGTACCGTCTGGAATGGTCCACACCACCTCTCTCGAGTTCACCGTCTTGAGGTTCTCCTTGACATACTCGATCTCATCTTCTTTCAACGTCTTTTCGAATCCGACCAGCCCAAAGTCGTCACCTTGGGAGAATTGGATATACGGCACGCGCGCAAAGCGTTCGCGCAGAGGTGCCTGTGGGGTGAAGGGGAAAGATTGTAAATGTCAAGGAGAGAAACCGGACGAAGAGAGATACATGCCTTCATCTCTGCAAAGTTTGCATCACCACCACACCCCGTGAATTTTAGGGTTGCACCCCGGACGAACGGGACGTCCTCGGTCTTGACGTAGCCTACACCGTCTTCATTGTCGTCGTACACGCGCAGCTTTTCGCCCATGAACTCGAGAAAGACTTCGGGTTTCTCCTTGGATTTTTTTGACTTGGGACCGTTCTCCAATTCGCGAAACGCGTTGAATCCCTTCCTAGACGAGATGCTATCTTTGCGCAGGTCGGCAGCCTTTCCCGTAAGGCCTTTCTCTTTGATTTTCATGTCACAATAAGCCTCCCTAAACCCGGCTGAAAGATCAAGTGCCATGCGCTGAGACGTCACGGCACTCACTTGGACATGATCAGTAACTCCTCACCCTTCCACGAAGGCTTCGGATCCGCGTTCAGGAAAGCTTCCGCGCCAGCTATATCAGCATACTCCACGAATACAGACCCCTATCGAAATGGGCTTCTAGATTTGCAATCGATAGCCAATCGAGCCTACCTTGAACTCCCTTTTTCCGTCTACGCGACGCAGCCTTACGGCATTCACCCTGCCATACTTTTCGAAAAACACCTCCAAATCTTGCTGAAGTCCCGGCTCTTCTTCACCAAACCCTTTCTATTTCAATGGAAAACGCGGTCAGAATCCCCCCCTGAGAAAATTTTTCGAAAGTGAGATGAAACGCACTGCGTACACACTCCGTTCGAACTGGCCCTTGGGTTTTTGTACCTCTGTCGTGCGTCGGACGTGCTCGCCCTTATCGTCGACCTCAAGCTCGGTGCTCGTTTTCAGTGCGCGCAGGATGAATTCATGACCTTTGGCGGCGTGTTCTCGCATACGCTTAAATGACGAGACGGTCTTGATAGGGACCCAGTGGTCAACGTTTGTCGTGTGTAACATCCACATGAATCTAGTTCAAGGGCGTGTCAGTTCTAGATAAGAAAGCAGAAACGGAGAAGGCGGCTTCAGAACGTACTTGTCGTAGGGAAGGTTGGAATCTGCAAAGTAGAACTCGACTGAGAGACAGGCTGAGTCAGTAGAGAATGGGATGGGGCATCGTAGAGAACACGCCTTGCTTTCGAGCGGCAGAAAGAGACGCATCGTCGTCTGTCGCAACGTTTGTGGATGCTGGTCCCTCCATAGTAGTAACATCAGCGATTGGTGCGGATTCCGATAGAGACATGATCAAGTCAAATAAAATGAATGAATGAGAGGGTACTTTGGAAAGATGAAAACGCTGATGTTCGGGACAAGGACCGAGATCAACGTCGACCTTGGACCCGGAGATAATGTTTTAGCTTTTGCTCACTTGGACGAGTATGGGTCACAGTGTCACGTCATGTGACATTTATCGCAGCTAGCCAAGTTGTCATCTCAATCAATCACCCAACTTGTGGTCAATTAGCGCTCAGCCCCAGCCCACTATCACACTACCAAAGTCTACCCCAGGTGTCTCCAATCCGAGTTTATGCAGCGAGCTCATGAAGGTGGTCTGAAAGTTGGGTTTGTGGCACGAAAGAGCCTTGTGAAGTAGGTGAAGGACAAGGTTGCAGATCTGCAATGGATACGGTATCAACGATGCTGCTTGGTATACTGCCATGTCGGCAGGGGCGACCAGCGTAGCAGCCTCTACAGCCCTGACATGCTTTTTTACATGCCGCTGACACCAGATCGCCTAGCAAACGGTATTATGTCACCAGCATACAAGAATAAGGCAAGACGAGTTGAGCTTCGAGACAGAAACACAGGTCTTGAGGGGGTTGCCAAGCGCAATGCACACTTTGTTTTCCTTTATCCTCCTGAGACGCTAATACTACAGACAACCAAAACTTTTCCGCTCTCCATCCGGACTTCACTGAACGTCTAAGGAAGCTCCGGAATATCAAACGAGGAAGCGCGCCCGCACCTTTGGCTGGCCCGCCCATGCAAGCGCGATGAGCTGGTGCATCCAGTCTAAGCACTACGTCTTCTAGCCACTGGGAACCCCCGTGCAAAAGATCTTCACATCAATCGACGCCGCAACCCTCCTACTGCTTCTGCCACTGCCTTTTTCTTCTTCAGAGCAGACACATGGAAGTGTTGTGTGATGCGACGAATCAATTCCGACCATACAAGTGGAACGCGGACCTTGTTTCCACCACGGTGCATAGGTTATGAGAAACGTATGCCTCGGATGAAAGGAATGCCAGAGGCAATATTTGGAGGTACACAAAAGGGGATCATCCCGGGTCCCAAGGCTGGAGAGTTCCTTCCGAATGTCTACTTGGCCCTCCATCTACTTGTGGAGACCGGCTGGTTTGTACCCAGGGTAGGCAGATTCTGCTGCCACCTCGCTCTCGGCGCCATTTATCGAGCATTGAATCCATTCGTCAACGATCAGCGTTACCTTTCACCCTTCTCTTGCCCATGTGCGTTCACATGATTGGTGGGCACACTCCCAAGCAGGTGTAGGCTCCTATCGTGACCTTAGGGTGGTATCGTACTCCTACTCACCATGCCGCTCCTTGTGGGCACCGATGGTGTTCCGCTCTCCTCTTCGCGAGTCTGGTAACCACGTTGTTGTGTAGCCAAAGTCGCAGTGTGTAGCTTGAGCTAATTCTGCATGAATCAACCGACTTATCTCCGCATCCTTTCCAATCACGTGAGCAGAGCAGCCCATCGCTTGATTAGTCCGGCCATGTCAATGTACTGATTGATTGCTTGCTCTCTCTTTCTCCCTTGATGATCCATCCAAACACCCCGACTCCTGGTGCCACCTTTGCGAACCAGGATGCCATCCCAAAGCTGCCTATTCCACCTCTAGAGGACACTTGCAGGCGATACTTGACTGCCCTACAGGGTTTGCAAGACGACGAAGAACATGCCGCTACCACTCGCGCTGTTCAGGCCTTCCTCCAAGGAGAGGGTCCAGTTCTTCAAGAACGCCTCAAACAGTGGGCTGCAGGGCGAGCAAGGTGTGTCACCTTGCTGATCATATCACTACCCGTGGTCTCAACATCTTTTGGTCGCGCAGCTATATCGAGGACTTTTGGTGAGTGATATCGACTCTTCCAAACCCTGTTGCGCCGTCTAATCGTGGCGCGATACGAACTGTAGGTACGAGAGCTACTTGTCACACAGCGATCCCGTGGTCCTCGCTCTCAATCCTTTCTTCGTGCTCCAGTGCGCCCCTCTTACATTGTACATCCGTTGATCTTGACTAATCACTTTCCAAGGAACGATCCTACGCCTGACCGAGGGTCTCAGCTACCTCGTGCCGCTGCTCTCATAATCTCGTCGCTGGGCTTCGTGCATGATCTCCGTGCCGGATTGCTTGACCCGGACACCGTTCGTGGCCGTCCACTTGACATGGACCAGTACACGCGACTATTCGGAACAGCGCGGATCCCAACACAGGTTCGTATCTCCGCTGATCCATTGGCACGAGCACTGATCGTGCGGAAATAGAGAGGCTGCAAGATGGTCGTGAACGAGGCTGCTCGCCACATCGTCGTCCTCAGACGAGGGCAGTTTTGTACGTGCTCCCACTTACTTTTTCTATTGTCTCTGGTCGTTTGAACGATCCGGTCCACCAAGACTGGTTCGACGTGCTCGATGAACAGAATCGACCCCTCTTGACCGAACGCGAAGTTCTTCGGAATCTCCAAGCCATCGTCCAGGATGCGGACAAGATTCCTATTACGGAAGTTCGTAAACCATCCACCTATTCCCTATCACGTTCCTCATCATGGATGATCTCCAGGTTGCCCGTGCTTCCATCGGCGTGCTCACCACCGAAAACCGCAAGACTTGGTCTCGATTGCGCCAAGCGCTGACGGAGGACCGCACAAACGCCGCTAGCCTGGGTGTTATCGATGATGCATTGTTCGTTGTCTGTCTTGACGACACTGCCCCCGCTCGCGAAGGTGTCGAAAACCAGCGCAACGACTCGGGAAACGCAACTGGAGAAGACTTGGCAGCACTCTGCTCCAACTTTTTGTGTGGGACGTACGATCTTCGCGAGGGAGTTCAAGTAGGGACATGTACCAATAGGTGGTACGACAAGGTTTGGGTTTATGTGCCCGTTCAGTGTGGCACCTACTGACTCCGTGGAACAGCTTCAGATCATCGTTTGCGCGGATGGTGCAGCTGGAATCAACTTTGAGCACACCGGCGTCGATGGTCACACCGTTCTTAGGTACATACTCGACGCATTACCCTTTTTTTCTGCACTCACGAGACTATTAGATTTGCTGCCGATGTGTTCACAGAAGGCCTCATGCTCTTGGCGCGCTCTATCAACCCTTCTGCGCCTACACTCTTTCACGCACCGCTCTCGCCTCATGCAAAGTCGTACAAGCCTCTCAAGACCAATCCAGGGAAACATGACCACGTTTCTTCTATTTCTGGCGGCGCCTCTGCCCTAGACCGATACGATACAAGCCCCGCTAAACTTATTTGGACGCTTACACCTCATATTCGTGTCGGAATCCGTTTTGCAGAGACGAGATTAAGTGACTTGATATGCCAGAACGATTGTCAAGCCCTAGAGTTCAAGGGTTATGGGAAGAACTTTATCACTAGTCATCGATTCAGCCCAGACGCATTCGTTCAAATGGCATTCCAGGCAGCATATTTTGGTCTTTACGGCAAGTCGGACCCTCTTGAACTGTTGAAGAAGCTGATTATGAAGCGTATCATTAGGAAGAACTGAATGCACCTACGAACCTGCGATGACGAAAGCGTTTTTGCATGGTCGTACTGAAGCCATTCGGACCGTCCAGCCGGAGAGTGTGGAGTTCACAAAGGCCAGTGCTTCTCGTTCCCACTGTCCGTTCTGACATCTCATTCGCTCGAAACGTTTTTATAGACGTTCTTCTCAGAGGCTTCCAACGAGCAAAAGATTGCAGCGTTACGCACGGCATGCGAACGCCACGTGAGTCTGACAAAGGAGTGTAGTCAAGGCCTCGGACAGGACAGGTCAGTTGGATGGACGGACGGACGACGCCAGACCATCCGCTTACACCTAAAACAGACATCTATACGCGCTGTATTGCCTTCACCAACGTCAGCTAAGTGGGAACCTAGATCCCCTTCCCGATGACCCTGTTCCAAGCACCGCGACGAGTGGCCAGGCAGCGGCATTGCCATCCATCTTCGTGGACCCTGGCTGGAGCTTACTCGGTACCTCCATTCTGTCGACGTCGAACTGTGGAAACCCTGCGCTCCGGCTTTTCGGATTTGGACCCGTCGCCGCGGATGGGTACGGTATCGGTTATATCATCAAGGAGAACGGCGTAAGCATGTGAGCATTCGTCCCAAAGCCGCGTCCGTCTGTTACTACTATCCGGCACTGACGCGAGCATACGGCATGTGTGTGCGTCATGTGCAGTGTGGCATCGTCGAAGCATCTTCAGACGAGGCGGTATTTGGACACGTTGCAGAGCTACCTGTTGGAGGTGCAACGCATCCTCGTTCAGCTCTACTTGTCAGCCAACGAGAGACCAGCGCCGTTTGTCGATCACTCTGGTACGCTTCGCGACTCCAAGACCGGACGGCCCATCAATGGTCAGAATGGGTCGTCGGACGATGGTGCGAGCGACGTGGAGGATACGATGAGTCAGTTGCATTTTTTTTGTTTTTTGTTTTTTTGTTTTTTTCTTGGTTTTCAGCTGATCAATGTGGGTGGGACACAGCGGGATATTCCTTCTTTGACAGCGGAGATGTGGAGCTCCTCGGGGGCCGGAAGAAGAGTTTATATGCAAACATTGGTACGTCTAACCCGTACGAGTCATTCATCGCGAGGACTTGGATCAACTGCAAGTTCCAGGCAAAGTGCTTCCGTTACCGGAATATTGAGGAAATGGGTGGCATGATGCTAATGCAGGCTGTATTACGATGTGTATGTATGTATGCAAGGAAAATACACGCGAAGAAAAGAAGGAATGCACGAGTCACCTCCGTATAGCGCAGCTAACCGCGTTCACGGCTAAGACCTTATGTCTTTTTCTTCTTGTGCGACTTTTTCGGTGCGGGTGCAACAGGCGTAGGAGATCTTGATTCCTTCATCTCGTCTTCCTTTTGCACGTCTTCTAAGCCTCGTTTCTGACAAACCTGGTGAGGCACCCGCTAGACGTCTGACAAGGGACCCAACACCCACCTTTCCCCTCCCTTTGGCCTTGCCCTCTTGTTGTGCAAGCGCCTCAGCCTCCTTCTCGATCATTCCCAGCAGCGTATTACACCTCCGCTGCAGCTCTTGCGTCGATCGACTCTTGAAAAACCAATCGAAGCGAAAGACTGGAAACTCGGAAATATCCCGCTTGATGCGCTCATACACGTCTTCGGCCCGCATCCCATAATGGTTCAACCGACAAAGCAAGTACCGGTCCTCTTCTTCGGAATAGACTTTACCCTTGGTCGTGGGGTAGTTGAGCTCAAGTTCTTGCATTGGGTGTTTGACGGAGCTGATCTTTTTGGCGAGGAGGTACTCGAGATTGGATCGTTTGTTGCGTTTGGCTTCGCCTTCGGCGATGCGGGCGGCGATGCGAGGATGCTCGGCAAGTTCTTTCCAGTGTTTCTTGAAATAGGTGTAATATCGTTTGACAGCCTTTGCGTCCTTATCCTGGATCTCGGAAGCAAGCAGGTCATAGTCATCTGTCCTGCATAAGATGACAAAAATTAATGTCAGGTCGAAAGATGAGGGATAGTGCGTTAACAGACCATCCGTAATTCTCCAATGCGCGAACAAACTGCTGGAAGTCTCTCCGACTCCAGTCGTGGAATCCAGCCTCGGTGTACTGCTCCTTCAACGCCTGCTCTTCTTCGGTAAGTGGCTCAGCTTTGAAGCAAAGTATCCGTCAGCATAGTCCGCACATCACGAATTATACATCTACCTGTATCAATAAACTCTTGAGCCGCAGCCCGTTCTGCCTCAAGTTTTTCTGGAGTATCTTCAGGCCCCTGAGGTTCTCTCGTCGTCGCAGGAATGCCGTTCAAGCGCTAAGGCGGCGTTCAGTCAACTCCACAAGTCTGCGACAGGTATCGACGTACTTTGAACACCGCCATCTCTCTTTCCTGGAGCTGAGCTAGAGCTGGGTCGAAGAATTGGAAGTCCTGACTACGCAATGTCATAAGCACGGTCTGTAGTGACTACAACTTTACAGTAAACTCACATTTGTATTTGCTTTGGAGCACGTGGCAGCTTGGGCACTTTCTCTGTCTTCGATGGCCCGACGCGTAAGGTATCTTTAAAATAGCTGTCCACCGAATAATTCAACTTCCTCTCCCGCTTCGATAGCGAAAGCATATTCAAGTTGAGTGTCTTGCGTCCTCCAGCCCGGAAGTCTTCCCCTTCCCACTGTTGCAACGAACTATCAGACTTGAAGTTACTGAGGTCCTCAAGGTTGAGGCCTTCGTATTTACTGTTGAGCTCTGCAGTGCGCTCTTCGCCCCGCTGAATGATAGCTTCAATATCACCATTGATGAGCATGCTAGCGACCGTGATCTTAATAACGCCGCCGAGATAATGTGACGGTGCTCACTCGTCGGAAGAATTGATAATCTTTTCTGCTCCATGCGTTATCATATCAAGGAGCTCATCTTTGCTCGCAGCTGAGTCCCAAGGTAAGTGAACCCTACATGATCCGGATCAAAGGTAATGATACTCACCTTTGGACTGTTGCTGTCTGCCTTGCTGAATGACGAGCTGGTCAAGGCGAAGCTTTTGCGCAGCACGCTCCAGCATACGTTCCTCGACACTGCCTTCTGTAATAAAACGGAATACATATACTTGCTTCGTCTGCCCGATTCGGTGAGCGCGGTCCATAGCTTGCAAATCGGCTTGTGGGTTCCTGAACCGTCGATAAGTTCGATGTTTGTTGATCAGCACCCAGAAATCTCACCAATCACTGTCGTAGAGGATGACAATGTCCGCCGTTGTCAAGTTAATGCCAAGACCTCCAGCGCGGGTAGTCAGCAAGAAGATGAACTTCTCACTGTCCGGTTTATTGTATTCGTCGATTGCGATGATCCGGTCGTCATGTGCAGTACTGCCGTCGATGCGACAGTATTCTGGGTTAGGGGTGTCACATCAAAATTCGCGTAGCTACTAAGCGGCACTTGAGAACGTACTGAATCCACGGAAGAGGCAGTAGTCTTCTAGAATGTCCAGGACGCGGCTCATCTGACTGAAGACCAACACTCTTGATCCTTTGGCCCTCAAGGACTGGAGCAATTTATCCAATATGATCATTTTCCCCGAGTTCTCTATGAGATGCTCATCTGTAGTGTACGGTGGGCCGGGTTCCTGATGAGGAGAAATTGGAACGTGGTCGCGACAGACGGGACTCGTGAGGACTCACTGCGCCATCAAAGAGATACGGATGACATGTTACTTTCCGGAGCTGACACGATGTCAAGTCCAGGATCCCTGAGACTAGCTGCAAGACGCACCTGCATAACCATATTCATCAAACGAGTTTTTCCTTCTTTCTTGCCCGTCAGTCCTTTAGTGAGAAGGTCAAGTTGATATACTTCAATTAGACAGCGGAAGAACAAACCGTTCACAGCATCTATATCCTTTTCCAAGACGGAGCGATACCACTTCCGTTGCATCTCAGTCAGACCAACGTATATATTGATCTCCTTCTCTGAGGCGAGAGTCGATCAACGCAAGGTGTGACACAAGAGAGTGGCAGCCTACTTGGGAGAAGGTTCTTCTCTACGTCGGACTTGACACGACGTAAAAGGAAGGGTCGTAATATTTTGTGTAATGCTTCCACGACCTTCTTACTCTTCTCCTCCTCGCCGTCGGTACCTACATCGTCCTTATGAAGAAAGACATCGAGATCGGCATAGTCAGAAAATATCTCCGGACAAATGAAGTTGAGAAGGGCAAAAAGTTCTTTCAAGTTATTCTGAAGTGGAGTACCCGTGATCAATAAGCGACCGCGGGACATGAAGGCGCGGACGATCTGCGCAAGGATAGAGTCAACATTTTTGATACGATGGGCTTCGTCGATGACGATGTACTCGAACGAAAACTTCTTCAACGCTGATTTTTCTATGAGGCAGATCTCGTACGAAGTGACACAGACGTCGAAATCTTGTGGAATGAGTCGATTGGCGATGAGTTCAGCACGTTCTTCTTTGGTGCCAGTCAGAACCACAACATTGATGTCTGGTGTCCATCGTTCGAATTCCCGAGCCCAGTTCTGGAGCGTTGACTTGGGCACCACAATCAGGTGAGGACCGTGAAGAGCACGGTAGTGTCGAAGATAAGCGAGAAATGAAATGGTTTGCAGTGTTTTACCAAGACCCTACACGTGTGATTGAGTGATTACAAAGTGCGTACTAGTAGAATACACACCATTTCATCTGCAAGGATACCATTGAGGCCGTTGTGATGTAACGACACCATCCAATTCAATCCCTGGAGCTGGTACGCTCTCATAGTGCCGTTGATGACTATCGGAGAAATGAGTAGACCATATCGCACATGAGAGTGAACTGACAGCTGGGCGATTCTTCGAAAACGTAGGGCTGATCGTCCCCTTCAGCAGCAAGTTCTCCATCTTTGAGCATTTCCTCATCCTCCTCTTTCTCTGACTTCCTGTGACGAGCGCTCTGATCCCTGGTTGAGGATGAGCACATGACCAGGAGTGATGGATAAGTGATAGTTACACAGGTTTCTTGCGCCCCCTGCCTCGCTGTCTTGGTTGTGAATCGAATAGAGCAGCATACTGAGGATCGCGAGCCTTCTGCAAATGGAGAGGGATGAACAGGTGCTGAAGTGCAAATGAACACGACCGACCTTGATATCGACAAAGTACTTGAAGAGGTCCGTCTGACCCAACAGGTAGGAGTAACGTTTGACAGCGTCCGCAATCTGGCCACTGTGAGGACACAGTACACAAAATCACGACCAGAAAGGCACCTTGGCCTTGTCCATCTCCTGCCTCTTTGCATGGAGCTGGCTTTCATCCGCCTTTCGTTTTTGCTTCTTCTGCTGCCTCTCTGCAGACTGTTGCATTTTTGCCAGCTTTGACGGAGATGAACTGCTTGCAACAGGTTGCTGAAGAGGCAGGACGTTAATCTGAGACACCAGTGAGTACATACAGACACGAGACGCGGACCTGGTCTTCCTGGTCGCTTTGAAGTTCATCTTCTTCCATGCTCGCGCCGCCATCGATATACTCGCTTTCGCCATCGTCAGCGCCCTCACTTTGCTGTTATGACCGACGTTACACGCGTGGTGAATAACAGCCACCTAAAGGGGAACGGGTTACTTGCCTGTCTTGAGACGATGTTGCTGGGAATCACGTCGCTAAGCACGTCTTCATCCATCAGTACTGATATGTCCTAGACGATGCTATGAAGGAGACGAAGGTGAGCAGATCAAGAAACGCACGTTCAAAGTCATGTTGCCCGTCGTGGTTAAAGACAGGAAGTTGGATGTGACACAATCGTAACTGTGACAGGCGCGAATATATTGTCACGTTGCTCAGAGTTCTCGAGCTATCGTGTACGTAGAACCATACCCTGGACTGGACGTGAGCATAATACTTATAGGACTCCAGTCTACATATATGTTTTCTCAACCACAAACGATAAAGAGCTGTCCGAAAAGTCGCTTTCTTTTCGTATCAACTCCACTGACGGCGGCGTAGAGTCCCATCCACCCGTGTTGTTGAACCCGCCATTGGCATTCGTTACAGCCTTGTCATTTCCTCTGCCAACGTGGCCAGTTCTGGTGATTCAAAGTTTCCGCTCGGCGTTCGGTTGTCAACGAATAGGTTGTTTCACTTGACGGCTCTGCGAGCGTGTAAGCGGTCTCAAGTGAATTCTCGAAACAACAGTAAGTGCCCCAGGCACATTTCATGTTAGCAGCCTATTCATTACCAAAGCGTACACGTGCGCGGTACAGTAAAATGTTCCACGCAACCCAAGTCTCGCGGTAGGCGTACCTGTTTTGTGCATCGGTAGTACAGTGGACTCGACAATTCGGAAACGTGACCTGACTACTTTATAGTTTACTGAAAAGGTCCGGCGAGCGACTGGCAGCAGATGGCATTTTATTGTCGGCACCAGGAACACTTGAAGTGGAATAAACATTCCGAGCACTCCTGTGACACCATAAGATGTTGGCATTCCCTTTCAGTTGAGATCTTCCCCATCCTTCCCTCTTCATTCGTGCCTAGCGTCCATTTTCCTCCCGCCGCCCATTACGCAGGTGCCAGTATGACAGCCCTCATTAATGCAACACTCGGAGCCCTCTTACTTGGCGGGTTCTGTGCTGCAACGTGAGAGTCTATCTCGCCGCGTCGATTCATACCAACCTTTACAATTTCTAGCCTTTCAGGGGTTGTCATCGTGCAAACTTTCCTCTACATCAAGCTCTTCCCTCGAGATTCTGCGAGGGTCAAAGCCATAGTAAGTTCTCCGGACTGTCTTGTCTAATCGTGCGACATCACACATCATAAATAGGTGGGGGCGGTATGGTAGGTCATTGCACCCTCGCTTCGTCGACCAGCACTCAGCCTCTCTCAGGACGCTCGACAGCGTACATAGTTTATTGGTCTATGCGTCAATCTGGATTTACTTGATCACGAATTATGGTGACGAGACAAAGATAGACACGGTCCCAATGTGAGTGCCCTGCTTTGGTATTTCATTTCACCACTCAGGAAAAAGATTGTTTAGTCCACTGGCAGTGCGTGCACTCTTGTTGTGTTGCTTACCGATTTATCTTCCTGTCGCAGTTGACGGTTATAATTACGGTGGGTACAAACCCTTTGTTTATACAATCGTCTCACTACATGGTCTAGGCGATCCTGACGTTCATTGTGCACTGGTATCATGTTCTCCAAGATTCTACTCTGTTAGTTGCTGACCAAATCACGCAGTTTCTTCTCGCATCGCATCCACAAACGTGAGTAGCACTTGCGAAGCCAAACAACAAACTCACATTTCCTAGTGAGTCGACAGCAATGGCGATTCACGGCGTTGATCGTGAGCCTATGTTGCCTGAGGTTGGTTCTTTGGGAACTGCTAACCGAAAGTATTCAAAGCTGGTGCTCGCGTTCTTCCGTCTATGTAAGTACCTGTGGTTCCTTTCCATCCTACAGTATGATCGACCCAAACGAAACAGGCTGTGCAGCAGGTGAAGGGGACTGAGTCATGCTAGATGATCACTGATTTTTCTCAATGCCAACTTTCAGTGACCACAGTTGAAATGTGGGATACATTACTGCTCATTCGACTGCCATACCGCTGAGTCTGATATTCCAGGATCCACATGAAAACCTTCACGGCGTTCAAGGCGGAATTTAGAGTGAGATCTCCCGAGTTATCTTGCGTGTCCCGAGTTGAATCCCGTCCTCGCTGCTAGTGGGTTTTTACCCTCGGCTTGGCGATGTCATGTCTCGTAGATATTTTAGTCACGGGATTCTTGACTCATTCATTGCAAAATCTTCAGGGCGACAAGAGGTCCTCGACAAGGTGCGTATTCGATATCTTTGCAGATCTTAACCATTGATCCTATCTAGCCTGGATCGCGTCATTGGCGCGGTGGTCCTGTATACCTTTGAGACCAATCTGTTGACGAGGTAGGTCATTGTTGTGTAGCCACCCCCTTCAGTTGAATGTCCTCCAAAGTGCCGCAACGATAGTGTCTATGATTTGTGCAAGTACCAGTCCATGCGATTTTATAAGCGCTCTGACGCTCATCCAAGTGGCTTACAATGCCTGACAACCTTGTTTTCATGGGACTCCATTTTTTCATCAGCAAGCGTGCGTGGATACGTTTCTGATTTGAGCGCTCTTCATTTGCCGATGACATGTTGCAGTGTATGCAAACTCGTTGCTTGCCACGTGAGTGCAAGTTTGTTGGTCGTGGCGTGGCGTTCCACTCATTGGCAATCAGGTTGAACACGCGCAAACAACTTCAACACCAGCGACAACGGGGTGCCTCTGCGGACCTTCCTGCGGGGTTTCCCAGGTTCTCTACTCTGCCACGGAGAACGACGGGTCGGTTCTCAGTCAGTCGATATGAGGCTGCAACCGTGCACTTGAATCTGACCGCTCGCTTAGACGCGCAATGAACACCCTACGCCTACCAAGGTATGTTGTCGGACGAGGCGCATTTTATTTTTGATGCAGACATGGATCCGTGAGCTAGCTCGAAATCACTGTCGAGAAGACGGTCGAGTTTGGGCGCGACGAGTCCTCGCCATTGGAGAGCTTCAAGCGGGTGTCGATCATCGAACCTCAGCACGAGTGATTTACATGTCCGACATCTTTTTGCATCATATTCCACCTCATTCACGCGGTGCATTTTAAATACATATCTTTGTTCTGTCTTTTGTTTTTGGCGTGTATGTTGAAGTGTAGAAAGCAAGGACACGTAGACGAAGCAAACCGGAGTCGAATGGTGATGAGGCAATCGTTTCGATACCCTCGAAACTGGGACATTGATGCCCGACAATTGAGAGAATGCATAACTCAGATTCAGCGATGCAACCAAATTACACTCCATGCGCTTCAGAATACGGCCTCGAGTAGATGCCACCTATGCGCCAATAAACAACTTATACGCTACATAAGTCGAACCGAAAATCAAGCCTTGGCACATTTCATTCAGCAACGATTCCAAGGTCATTTCCAGGGGAAAAAAAAATACACACCGAAAAGGGGGAGCTCCCCAAGAATGCCGCCGCGGTTGTTTCGCTGTGCCGGCAAACGTGAATGCCATGCAGAGAGAGTGAAGGCTTATTTCACGCGCAAACGCACCTTGGCCGCATCTCCCGTGGTGTATCCGATCGTGTACAGCACGCGCGTGAATACCCAGAACCCGCACGCGCTCGCCGCGAAGACGGGGTGCTTCACCCCCGATACGAGGGTCCTATCACGCCCAAGTCAGCTCCGGATCACTTGCGCGTGCGACAGGCGAAGGAGACCTCACGTGATGAGGATGATGGGCATGTGCTCCAAGGTATTCTGGTGTGCGCGTTGAGCACAGTTGAAGAGGTGGGCGTCACGCGATGCCTGCGCCTCTGCCTTTTCCGCATATACTGTGGATTCCCGTCAGGTGTTGGGAAGAAAAAGCGGGTTTCCCATGGACATACATTGGGGATATGCGATGCCTGACTTTCTGCGATACCGACCGACGATCGCAACCTGCCAGCCTATGACCCACACTGCTGAGACGAGCGCCGCCGCGACGTAGCGGTAGCTAGATGCAAGGAGCCCGTGAGATGCAGCGAGCGATGAAGAATGGCTCCACTGACCCTCCAGGGAGTACGATGGACGCAGACATTGTGCGAGTTTCGTTGTCGAGGTTGTTGTTGAGAGCAGGGTGCACTGCGGAGGCGTGTTCTTCTTATACTGGCGCGGATTGATATGCGGAGGCAGCGCGCGCCGCATCGTTGACGCAAGCACTGACGCGTCGACGGCAGGCAGGTCAGGGGAATCGCTTTGTCAGTCGCGTTCGGCTAATTTTCTGCAAAGTCACCCTCCTCGTCAAGTGCCCCACTGGCACGTTCCACAAAGTTCTGGAACGCGACGAGTCCCCCCGACGACCACTGATTAGCTGTGCGTATGCGTAATTTGCTCCTGGGATGTGAGCCACCACTCAAGTCGCGTCCCTGGCCAGGGCAATATGGGACGTCGTCTCGTGAGGTGCGTCCGAGGCTTCCCATTCGATGTGTCGCATTGTTCTACGCAGTCATTGCCGTATTCCCTCGGATAGCGCGTTGTCCTCTCGGCTGTCCCCCGCAGCGGCGGGACGTGTGCTCGTGGTCTCCGTTGCCCAGTCCCTTGCCCTCGGCCTCTTCGTTGTCTGTGCCCATCGGCTCCGGTGTCGACCTCGTCGCCTGCTCGGATCTCAAGCAGCTGTTCTTGTGAGCCATGCGGCCTGTCTGCTGGCATTACAATACCACCGGCTCAACACATGTCGCGTTCGGGTTCGGCGGGGGTGCCCACGATCTTGTCGTCGTCGACACATGCACGTCTCCGTCTCGGATTCCTGGGCGTTTGTCTGTCTGTCTGTCTGTCTGTCTGTCTGTCTGCTGTGCATTGTGCAGCGGGTCTCGGTGTCCTCACCGCCGTCGTCCTGGCTTTACCCGTAGGGGCTACGAGACGCGTGGTGCCGGTCGTGGACCTCCTCGTCTGGAGCTACAGCTACCTGCTCTCCCAGCTCTCTCTCTCCCTCTCGGTGACCTTTTCTCGTCGACCGACTCGGTTGTGTCCATGCGGCGTGTGTATGCATGTGATTCTTTTCGACGTTGTCGTGGACCGTGAGACTGTCGATGCAATGGGTTCACGTTCCGTCGACGTCCTTGGACGAGATGTATCCTGCCCCCCATTTCAAACCGCCGTTGCGAGGGCAGACGGGGACTCATCGCTCGTAGACACCTCTAAAACTCAAGCAGGAGTCCGGTGCGAGCATCAGACTCCTCGGAGCGATGGCGCGACAAGCCCCACCCTGCATGGCAAGGGCGGCGGGACGGAGGGGCGCAGGACAGGCTAGGTGAACGTGTGCGCACGCAGTGCGTTGAGTCCCTGTAGAGGGTGCAAGCCCGTTTTGATCCACATCCTCCTTTCCCAACCAGAGTGAAAAAAAAAAAAAAAAAAAAAAAAAAAAAAAAATGGGCCCGTTTTAAGCCGGGCGGGGGAGGGGGGTACGCCCCCCCGGGGTGGGGGCCGGGGGACCCCCGCCGCCCCCGGGAA